>JABASD010002624.1:0-25217 GCA_019776165.1 Pogonognathellus flavescens
CATATTACACAGAGAGATGCAAAGCTTAAACAGGAATGCTCACCTTCTATTTAAGTTAGACTCTGCTATAAATGTAGGTTCTTGAAAAGTTGATAATATTCTAATGGTGGAATATTATGCTTAGGTGCCTACTATCTACGTGTACATGCAAATTTATGTCATTGTATTGTTGAAGTACAAGAGGAAAGTTTAGAAGGACCGAGTCACTTTGAATAATACGATTCGGGCAATATTCATATTAGAACTATATATCATAACGTTATTATGGGCTTAAAATTTCATTCAGGGAATAAGGACGCATGCAATGCAAACGTGATACGTGTAATTGAACCAAATGGAAATAGTTTACCTAATTCAACCCAATTATCACATAGGTGGTAGAGGGTAGGATTATGTTTGTTTAGTTTAATATTTATTCGTTTGTTCAAAATGGATTCTGAATTAAGGTCATCGATGCGTGAAATCATACAAGAGTAAAAATGAATGTAAAATAATATCATTATAAGCCGGGTGTAAATAAACAATGTAGTTACATAATATTTCAAACAGAAAAACTTAAGAATACACTGTTATGAAATATAAAGGAATATATTTAAATTTACCTTAAAACAAAGGAATCTTTCATTAAATCAGGGAAAATTTTACTCAGCAAAATTAAATCATTTTACAAATCAATGAAAAGGAAACCGGCGTCAAGTCAGTAAAGGAATTTGTCATTACAAATAAAGTAAATTTTCATTAAAAGTCAAACACACACATTATAATTAGATAATAATACAGAGTATATTAAGTCATCCATAGTTAGTAATTATTGACGTATTAGGGCTTTAGTAGTTCCTCTTGGCCGTCCTCTTTTTCATTTTTTCACCAAGGCGTATATTTTTTGCTGTGTCAGGTAAGGTATACTTTCCATATATGGTCGCTAAGCCTACTACATGCTTACACATATAATTTTTTTGAAAAAATGGACAAGTACAGATAGAATATTCCCAGTTGTCGCTATTGAAGGATACTTGCCACATACTATACTCAGAGTCGATGAACTGCTTAAAGGTGGTCCATTTTGAAGGAGTACTGGCATTCAAATATTTTCCTATCTTTATCTTTGTCGCTTTAGTCTTTCCCTTTGCTGCAAAGAAATGCAAAGTGTGATTTTCGTCTTTCGTATGTTCAGTCACTATATGAGGATTTCGTTGGGTCCACTGATAGGCTTTGGTTTGCATAGATAAATTCAATGGCACCTGGACAGTATAAGGTTTACAGTTAATATTATGATCGTTTCGTTTGAAAGACCAGTCCTCTATGAGCTTCTTCATACATGTCATGAATTCTCCTGTAATTTTAAACAAAATATTCTATGATATAATATTATGCAAACATTATATGCTATAAACCCAACATGATCATTAACATAAATACCTAAAGGTAGTCTTTCTCTGAGCGTATGTTCGTCTTTTATGACACGATTTACAGATTCAAGTGCGTTGTTTGTAGAAGGAAACCCAGGGGCCCTCCCCTCAAACCACCCGGAATTATTTTCCATCCATGTCTCGCAAAAGTACTCCACAAATTCCAATAGCTCTTCCTTCCCATTTAGAGATCCACAATACACAAGCTGCATCAAATACCTCTTCTGATCTGCATAATTGAAGCCAACCAATGTCCTGCTTTATTGCAACTCTGTCCTCGATCTTAGGAATAGTGGTTAGTCGTTTCATGTATGCCCTTTTCGTGTGAGCCCAACAGTTGACTCTGTGGAAATCTTCAAATTCTCCAAAACACATTTACTGTGGAAATCTTCAAATTCTCCAAAACACTGTTGAAAGCCATTAGTTATAGCTGTAGCCGAATCTGCAATTAAGGTTTTCGGGGAAAACACACTGTTTGGATTTAGTTTCTGGACGAAACATTTAAGTGTGTCAAACCCAAAAAAGTAGTCTTCTGTTGCCTCTGCAGTAGACAACATTAAAGGAGATAGGAGACATTATAGGATTTATTAATATTTGTGTGTTTCAAAACCCAATTTTTTTCAACAAATGACTCGGCTTCTACTGCGTCTGGAAAATGCTGTATATATTCCCACTGAATTCGTACACTGTTTTTGTCCATTGTTCTAGGGTTCTTTTAAGCTGAACGGACCAAATTATACTCAATGTTGGAAGTGACTATGTGTACAGAATATCTTATCAGTAATAATTAACATAATATATTAATAACCTACCTTATACATATGTGGTTTTATCTTGCAAGACTAAACAAATTTATGCTTTTGTAAACTTCTGTACACTTATATGAGTGATGCATTCAATTTTCTTATTTAATGCAGCTTTCCTTTTTGCTGTCGCTACATTACTTTATTTTAATGTAACCCGTAATCTGACGTGAGATTCCTTTGTTTTAAGGTCAAATGTCGTGTCGCAGATTTCCTTTCTTTTAATGAAGGAATTTTGTTGATGTTGGATTCCTTTGTTTTAAGGATAGATTAATTGGCACCCAAATATAAATGAATTTTCTTAATGCTTTTCTATGGTTGGAATTCAACTGTCGATGAGTCAGGAAATAGAGTCTGCGTCAATTTAGTTGCTCGTTACTGCTACGAATTGAAACTTCATCAAATGATTTCATTCGAAGTGTTTAGATTATAATAAGCACTGACATTTCAGTAAAATATTAGTTAAAATGTCAAATGTCATGAAGGGGTTGACCGATTGACCCATCTTCAAAATTAACCTTACACTGGACCTCTATAGTACGCGTATCAAATTTGAAGTCATCATTCCTAAAAGTATTTGAGTTATCGTGCACAGAGAAGGATGGGTCGACAGACGGAGGGGCAGAAGAACACAGGGACAGAAAGAAACCATACAAACATCAAGCATCATATTATGCTTGTTGTGTTATGAAACTTGGAGATCTCATTATAAGTGGTACTAGGAAATTCTAATATTATGTGATCCAGTGTTTGTATGCTGTATTGTGAATTGACTATTATTAAACAAAGTGAAACCATAAACAACTACGTTGTTTCGAAAATCGAAAACAACTACGTTGTTTATGGTTTCACTTTGTTTCGGTGCCCGTCCGTCTATGTGCACTATCACAGAAGAACGTTTGGAGCTGAAGACTTCAAATTTGCTACGCGTACTATTGAGGTCCTGTTCGAAGTTAAGTTCGCAGACGAGATCTATCGGTCAACTATTTCGTGACCTTTGACAATTTAAATTCGCCTACATAAATGATAATGCCACATCAATGAAAACACATTGCAAGCTGCGAAATTAAATGTTGAAATGAAGTTGATATTTGATTTTTTATAGCAAAAATGGCGACTCAGAGGTGATTGTAAACTCCCAGGTGATGGTTGAGTTCCAAATATTGAAACGCATTAAGAAAATGAAATATTTAGATTTCGTAACAGTGAATTCATAAGTTTCACTGTTTTAAATATTAGGAAACTTTGTTGTTTATTTACACTCGGTGTTGACCAGTTTGTTATTCATGCAATGAGAAATATTTGGGTTTGTTAGTAAAATTCATTTTTGGAAAAATATGTACGTATGTTCTGGTAGACTGAGTCCATTAGTGTTTTTAATGGTGTAAAGGTAACTAATGGTGACTGTTGTGTTACATATTACTTGTATGCTTTTGCTAGACTATACGAGTGCTATCTCTCGTGGTGCTTATTTCCTTTCATTTCTTTGGAAGCAAGCTCCTAGGGACTCGTCAGAGTGAACTATTTATATGTAAATATAATTTGTATAGCACTCGTTTGGATTAGAATAATGACATGAGTCGACGAGAACGTCAAACCGTAGACAGAGAGCGAAAACAAATATTCCTGTCGTGTTGTCTTTGTGTTCAATTCACCTCTTGTATTGTATTGTATTCCGGTAATAGAGTTTGGCTCCGAATTTCAGGTATTTGCAAACCTTGGCGGGTACAACATAATATTCACACCCAGAGAGACATGAGTATTGTATGAAATTGTATTCCATGCATGCATGGATAGCGTGAATACAAATCTGTGTTCGCACTTGAGTTCACTTAATGAGTCAACGAAATATTGTTCGGGACAATGCAGTGCGGAACAACAAACAAACACATTGTTGTTTTCAAGTATCGCTGTAAACTAGTTTATTAACGTTATGAAAACTTATAGTCAATTTGCACGTGTAGCTTGTCTAGCATGAATAAAAGAGAAAATGCAAATATATGGACACGGGAAGGTGAAAGGAAAACTTTACTGTTTCCATTCAAAATTTACTTTTAAATAACAGATGACAGATCATAGAAAGAAGATAGGTATATTATTATAGCAAAAGGAGGGCAGACGTTGCAAGGAGATCGAGTGACCTATGAAACAATATTATGTCAAGTTATGTTCACGGCACAGAGTAAAGTGTATAGGACCTGGGAGAGCCATTACTCTTTTACATCGTTTCGTCGAGGTTTTCATTTGGAATTCTCTTCTCAATGCTGCACAAAGCCCTCCATAGCTCCTCAGTCATAAAGAAACTTTTATGCTGAAATTCACAACTGTAATGCTGTAATAAATACATACAAATGAAAAGAAATCTCCGCGGTTTTTCCGCTTATTATTGCGTATTTTACCTTTTCCCTAAATTTCATGGTAATGACAGGTACTTGAATCGTCAGTACTTTTGCAAATCCGACTGGCATGAAAATACATTTCTTCTTGTCATATTCAATGGAAATATTAAACATTTTCCAATTTCGTTTGGAAAATTGCTAAAGATTAACAGTTGTACGTGAAATTGTACTTTGTTCGTTAATCATCATTCGACTTCATATTATTAACGGTGTGGAGTATATTATTCCACTTTACTTTTACTGAGAAGGTAAATCACCAAAACTCGTAAGTAGTTTAGATCGAGTTTTTATGTTTCAAAAGTTTTGCGTTTCAATAATTTGAGAAGTTGAATTTATTGAATTATTTTGTTTCCAACTTTCTCTTTAAAAATCAATGACATTGATTTACTGTTTTTGATAGAAATATTTGCAGTAATTTTTAAACTTTCGACGTACGACGTAAGTATAAATCATTGTTTGAAAGTTTTCTACAACCTATATACAGATAAAAATCAATCTAGGTCTCCCTGGTTTGATAAATATGAAAAGTTTGCATATTTTTAAGGGTATCTCAGTATGGGACCTACTGATACGCGCAGCCACTACTGCATAGGGATTGTTAACTTGATCACTTTCATATAATATATAACTCACAAACTAGTAATAGTAATTACAACAACCTGGTACTAGATACTCAATTTTTAGTACGATCCTACAGGGTAAGTTTATACGATAAGAATTTTTTTACTTTCTCATAATATTTTTATTTAAACTTAAATCGTTCTACTATAAAACGCAAAAGCTATACAATCACTCCAAATGATACTTCACATTTCCACGCTATTTTTTATCAAAGAAGCTTTCATTATTTTACATCATTTATCTTTTGCTTACATTATTAACAATATCCCTTTATGTTGTCGTCAGTCTCATTCCAAACAGAAAAAAGTTATTTCAATAACATACACTTATAAAAACACGCAGTTAAAAGATTGACGAAATGATTCTTACACAACATACTTATTCTTAATGGTGGAAGATATTGCATAAAGCCAAGTTACATCCATGTGAATGAAACACATAAAAACCAATAAGGATGCTATAGTTACTTTTACCGAATTTCGAAAATAGTATTGATGTTCTTTCATCATCGCTGATTAGAATTCGATGTGGTCGTACAATTTAATACACACAGTATTGAACTAAAACCCAAATAGTAGTGAAAAAAGAAAATGAGAGGAACATTGTGTATATGTCAACACAATATGTATACATAAATATATGATGTAGTCGACAAGTAATGTAAAAACTATGACAGAGACTGTCATCACAGACAGTCTACGATTTTAATGAAGTAGATTAGGTTTGAATACACACATGTAAATAATTAGTATAGTGATAATTTTACTGTAATTTTAATGTGGTGAGGTCAAAGTCTCCTCGATTATGATAAGGAAGATTGATGATGACCATGACAGACTGTGACTTGTCTTGTGACTCCTACACTCTATACAAGTTTAGGATCAATACGCTCTGAAAATTCAATGTGTACTAAAAATGTTCTAGAATAAATATATATGTAATATCGCAGCATTAAACTATTTAGCAGTTGTACTGCGTACATTGTGCGTTATTTGTGTGTAGAGAGAGAGCAAAGGTGAAGTGCAGAGAGTGCAGGGGTGTTATTAAGATTAATAATTATAATAATGCTACACACGGATGAGAACACCATCGCGATAACTGTAAATTACAAGCAATTCATGTTTTCCTGCTGTTACATTCTTTGAGTTGCATTGTAGTAATCTGGTGGTAATTGGGTAATAAAACGGGAATGAAGGAAATCCAGAGGTGGTGTGTGTTAAGTGCAATCAAGATGAATAGCGTGTAGTGTTTAAGATAAATTATCCTAAGCTATAGAGGTAATAATATTTAATAATAACGACATTGTTTGTAATCACATTATTAAGGCCAAACTTATTTGGGCTTTTTGCAAATCGACTTATGACAGTCTGTCTGTCCTCTTTCTGCTGTCAAACTAGTTTGGCCTTACTTAAATTCCAATCTTTAGTTTGGTGTATTGTTATATGAATAAATAAATATGCCTATGTAATATATTACCATACATTATGACATAATTACATACTACATTCATTACATTGCGCAATAATTACTACATACTAAATATTATTATGTGTGTACATTATGATTGTTGAGGGATTTTCTCGAGAGAAACTTTCACTCAATGCAGCAATACAGATACACTTAAAACAAACTCAATAAATCACAACAAAATGAACAAACCTGTATGAAAACCTAATAACATTGAACATCCAAATCCTTGTGTGGAGAAACCCACATTTACTTTACTGCAGCAGAGAAATAATAAAATTCATATAAGTATGTACTAATTAACTAATGATTATAATATGCAAATGATATCAATGAAGTTAAAAATTTATTGTGTAAAGATTGTCAAAGTAGTCCATCTAATTTGTACATGAATATATATTTACATTTATTACAATAACTTAATTACAATTAGCACGTGTTATGTATAAGTAATACAACAAACCTTGATGAAAAGAGTTTTGCGATGTGAATGTTTATTTGATATTTGATGTGGTGTGTTTTCTCATGTTGTGGGTGCATCCACTGGAAATGTTGGTTGGGATTTGTCATTAGATGAGAAATACTTATATCTCTTCTTGAAGCAATAAAGTTGACGTAATAAAATAAATGTAGGTTAACGATAATAAATTATTGATGCTAAAAATATTCATTGACGATTTTAATTATAATTAAATGTCAATACATAGAACAGCAATAATAATAATAAGTCATTCATTATTACGATGATAATGTTGAAATGTCTACCTTCTATGTAAAATTAAATGAATGAATAAAATGAGAAAATAAAATGAATACAATAACAGAATATTCAGTTTTACGTGTGTTCAATCCATATACGTAATTTTCATCACCATCATATACCAGCGCAGCGTAAAAAAATTGCACACTATTCACACTTTTTATACTAATTATTCCTAGAGTTAACTTTTTGCAACATTTATTTGCAATACATCATATTATTTATGTCACATTATTAATAGAATTTACATTAGGTATCTTCTGTTTTAATAACTTCACTTTAGTTTCATGAGGTTTCATAAATTACATGAAAACTCCAATTGGCATAATTATACAGAATAGTTCAAAGCATCATATGATAGATCATTACCAGTTTAAACAATAAAATCAAGAACGCATTAATTTTATTTGCACCAATGTTTAACAGAGTCATGTATGTAAATAGAACTTTGGCAACCCTTCTGCAAACTATGCAATAATGTTATTATCGCACTCATACACATCACGAGATTCATAATTTTTGTCAACAAGCTGTCGTAAAATTTCCTTAGAAAACAGCGAAGTCGACATAAAACCGCTTCACACATGCCAGGACTTATATCTTTGAAAATTCTGAAATCTGTTTTTCATCACATGATGTGAGACAGGAAACTGTATTCATTGTAAAATAAATGCCGTCAATGATGGTTTTAAACAAGAAATAAAGATGTTCTGGATTACACAATTTTACTTTCACCTTATCATTCCTCACTATTATAATATAACTGTGATGATGGAAATACATTGTACATATATACTTCGTATTATACTGTCAGAGAAACGCAGGCGTATATGAAATAATACCACGATACTATTGCACATGTATCATTGTCTGGAAGGCAGAGGAAGCATTATAAACGAGGGAAAACTACGGAGCCCAAATCCAGAGATAGTTACAAACTATGCAAAACTTACCTACACAAGAATGTAGCAATATAATTCTACTACGAATGTGCACGATGCATACCTTCAGTATTTAAGTTCACTGAAATCTACCTTTGCACATGCAAACTGTTTTTGCTATTATTACCTTATAGGACCTTGAAGTATATGCATAGCATCCTGCAGCACAGGTTTGAAACACTACTTAAGTTACTTTAAAGCTATATCATAATAATATAATGTAAGTTTGTAGTCTGAAACCTGAATAATATA
This sequence comes from Pogonognathellus flavescens, assembly GCA_019776165.1. NCBI lineage: Eukaryota > Metazoa > Arthropoda > Collembola > Entomobryomorpha > Tomoceridae > Pogonognathellus > Pogonognathellus flavescens. Next base: position 8,653 of record JABASD010002624.1, read on the forward strand.
GTGGTAGATAGTGGAGAATGAAAATGGAGGAGATGGCGTGTAATAATTTGTGAGTTGGACAATTTGGTTAGAGTGGAGGAGCAAATAGCGTAAGAGAGATAATGGATGGGTGAAGGTTTGCCTGGGTTGTTTTCGGTGCGGCCGTTGTGTGCCTGTTTGGTTTGGCTGGTCTCACTTGGCCCGTTTTTATTCTTCTCCATTTCTTCCTATGTCTTCTTCTTATCCTTCTTCTACTTATGACAGCAACGGAAAGACATTCATTGTCTATACTTTCTCCAACATCCACCCAATACAACTATTATACTTAAACTATAAACGTACCAGCTTCCTGTCCATTTTGTTCCACCACATATTATCTAAGTAGTTCCATGTTGTTTGTGTTTACTAGTAAACACTTTGACAAAATTGTTTTTATGTTCGTCCCTCCAATTCTTCTTAAGGCTCATTTTCGCCTAATGTTTACTCCGAGATATCCAGCGAATAAGATTAAGGTAAGACAAACTTAGAAAAATCTAACCGCAACAACAAGAACAAAACAAAATGAATTGCTTTGTTTGTAAGCATTAAAGGGGGCAAAACATATTTAACTTTGCACAGGTACAGCATTATACGTTCAAAGCCAAGTAATTTCAGTTTTACTGCGACTCTATGGAAAATATTAATGCAAGGGGAAGAATCATCGTATACAAATCATATTTCTTTGTGGACTCTCACTTCCTTAACTGCCTTCAGGAGAATTCCACGCAAGAGTTGGTCTTAAGTCAGCAGTTTCTTGGTTGTACTACGTCGGACTTACGTAGATAAATAATAATGTGGATTATAGCACCTGCTGGTGTCTGTGAGATGTATTGGTGTGGATCTGAGGCATACAAGAAGTATGACGAACGGAAGGAATTGAAAGGATGAAGATGGATTCGATGAAGTTGGCACAAAGTAACAAAGCAGACAGATTACATTCAGAACGTATATTACTCCACTACTAAGGCATGGCATAATGTCATGGTTTCCCTAATGCAGTTTTGCCACTCGCCCTAGTAGACAGCGACCATACCATAAGTGATTATAATAACCGGAGGTTCATTCCCGTGTATTTAGTAGGAAATACCTCTTTGCAAATCTACGCTTAACTGTATTAGGGCTGTTATCGTTAATACGAAAGTACTGATATGGTATAATTTAATGGGGAAGGGATGTTCTGTCTGTAGCACTTTTAGGGGAGTTTAACGCTATTTAAAGGAAAGAACTACTCCACGTGTAGAAGAAAGACAGTTTGAGTAATGGAACGTGCTTTACATTGCATTTAGTATATTTGTAGCATTGAATCGTCATCGAAAAGACGAGTGGATGAGGCAATAGAGTTAGCGCGGATGTCTACAGAGAGCCATAGAGAACCTGTAGTGTATAGTTACTGATCTCTCCACTCTCCCGCTCTCCCACACACAGAGACACACTAACTCCCCGGCTTTCCTGTTCAATTCCAATCTTTTCCGAGAATCCTGCAGATGAGTAATAATGGTCGTTTCTGATGTGAAGATAGGATTTGAAACGATGAATAGACTACTATTAACTAGATTTTGTCACCTTTTCACACCCTGACTCGACTTCAACATTCACTTGACTGCAAAGACGTCTAAGGGAAGGGTAACCTTGGAGTCAGCAGAAAAACGCATCTACGAATGCATGGAAACATCAAAAGTGATAAATTCGACGGCTCTTATCGCAAGGTTTCCAGGTCATCGAACCGGAAATGAAATGCGGACATTAGCGCTCCGACATGAAGAGAAGATACTTTGGTCGTAGCCCGAATACACACACAGACTTCCCTCCTGCCTTACACATTTCATATTACTTTTACCTCTTCTCTATTACCAATGACACAAGAACGGTTTTGCTACAACATTCACGATTACACTTCTTCCACGCCCGCTTCTCCAAATGCTAACACCACTATACAAATACACCACTCTACTATACAATGGGTACAAAATATTATATAAATTTATAATCCCCTATGTGTGTGCTAGAAGTAGTGCAGTAGAAATAGTAGACTCGAATGTAAATGTAACTGTGTGAAGTCATCCCTTCTGAAATCTCGTTTAAAATGTACACATCTGCATGCTGGCATTGCATTACATGTAGGTAGGTAGCATGGCATGTTAGTGCATGTACAATGGAGTTTGTTGGTGAAGGTAATATTAGGTGTAGGAATAAAAGACAGAAAAAGGCAGAGAGAACATCAGCAAGTAAAGCATCCTTCCAGCAAACATTGTGAACTTATTACAGCGCTATTACTATATGAACTTTTGCAGTTATATCATCCCGACTGACTGCTTAAACTGTTTATACATTACTCTACACACTTCTCACGGCAAAATCTCACATGGTATTCGTTGGAGTATGCATGTGTGGAAGTACTAGTTGTGTTACAACTCCTTGTGTGTACAAATGCAGTTCCCTCACGTTCTTCAAGCTGCCCTCTCTAAGGTGTACGTATTTTTACAAACATTCTCTCATCTAATCCCAATATCTTTTGTGTAGTTCTTCTCGGCTCTTCTTTCTCCTTCAGTAGTTCCAAGAACATTTATTTCTTCACCGTTTTGCACTCATTTCAGAGTGATGCTTTTGCTTACTTCCCGCTTCGTTGCTACTTCTAATACCACACACACACTCACACTAGCATTACTAACTCTGCATCATGTACACACTCCTTTTGCTAATACCTTTAGCACTGCACTATGGTATCCCGGTCTGTGGTGGATGATTCCGTCTCTTTGCGCTTTGTTCATCCATGTAGGAGTACTACATCTTCATGTATGGGGCTATACACACAAGTGAGGGGAAATTCTACTTAGGAAATATATGCAGAAAGACTTTGATACGGAAAACTGAAGTCAAATCGGTGTGCAATGCCTCCTCTTCTCGCTTCATTTTCCTCAAAGTGCCGTTTAATCTGATCTGGTTCGTAATGCCTAATGTATGTATGTATGCATTCAAAAAGCATGTCTACGTGTTTATCTTGTAGTGAGGAGTAGAGAGAGAGAGAGAGAGAAAGCATAGAAAAGAAGATGGTAGTGCTAGTGGCAGTAGTCAGAAAGAAAATCAGAAGTATAAATGTTGCTGCAGGAGTAGTTGTAGTGGTGGTTGTAGTAGTAAAGTAAGTAGTCGGGAGAAATGGTTTTATATACCTATGGAGGTTCTCCCTATGGATGGGTTAATGGGATGGGTGGACTGCTTTGGATTGCATTGGATTCTCGTAGATTGGATTGGAAGTTTGCTGCTGCTGACGCTCATGTGAATCTATTCCATGATTGTCGACTTGACTTGCCGCTGCTATGGTTTGGAATGCGAGACCACCTTTTGACTGTGTGACTTTATATTTTCAATTCGATGTCTACAACATTGTGTCTAATCTCCCATATGTTTAGGCTTTGAACAAATCTATGGTATGTGCACCGATCGACCCGTACACAGCCCAGCTACAAATATTAGAAATTTCCTGACCTGATTTTAAATAAATAGTTTGACTGGAGAAACGAAGGTTGTGCACTGCCTAACTTTGTATTTCTAGTATTCTAGTCTTACATTTGTCCATCTTCTCAACACAAACACAAACAAATACCTACAATCTCTGTCATTAGTTATACGCCTTTAGCACATTGTCTAGCTGTCCGTTTTTCATCTCATTTCGCTTTTCGTGCCGGATACACTTACGCCAACAATAGCATTGCGATTTACATAAAGTGCTAAGTTGTGTTCCTACATATATTCCGCTAATGTACTATACACTCGTACTGATTGGCTTTGCTAAATAAATATCTGTGTGCAGATGCAGGAAACTTATACTTATTTCCATGTTAATCCAACTCAGTTGGTAACAACATATTCGTACAAATAATACTACAATACTACTATCACTCGCAGTGTTACTTACTTAGTACTCTGCGTGTATGTTCATTTGCAATGTAAATAAATGAGAATAGGAACCTTAAGAAAGTTTTGTCGTACGAACGCAGTAGGCCGGAGCCACAGAGTCTCGGGACTTAAATTGGAGTAGGAAAGTGAGAGCTGGAGTGAAAGACGACGAGAGTGAGAGCGGGAGAGGAGTCAGTGAGTGAAATTGGTGGAAAAGCACCGGGTCGAGTAGAAGAGGAGCGGAAAGGGAAGAAGAGAGACAAGAGCTGGAAGTCCGTACCAGGAGCCATCCATTACCACCTACTCCAGAGGTCTCATCTGAATCTGACTATACACGAGCACTTTGTTTCCCACCTGCACACAATAAATTGCCGTCGTGTATCTCCCCGATCCAAGTTTATGTTCCACCTCTCTCCGCGATCTCCAGTAGAGTCAACTCAACTTACCTGCCCTACGTTAACAGCACTCTATTCTCTAAGTCTGCTTCTATATGCCAAACATTACCCTGCTATGCACTACAACTACTCATAACAATCCCTATACAGATGTATTATATAAAACATTCCAAACTATACCTACTTTGCTTTCTAGCTTGCTATTTTACGTATAGTAGGAATATAGTATTTTATATAAATTCTTACATATTTTCTACATTCACATGTTCCCATTTGAACTCATATTATATGATACGGATGATATTATGAAAAGTGTTCCTGTGTATATAGAATACATTTCTTCGCCTTGTGTCTGTCTGCATGTAGTCAGACAGACTGCAGGGCTTCGTTACACTTTCCCTGTGTATATATACAAACACGGACTTTAGTGCAGCGGCACTATTATACACCTTTTGCCCATTACCATAATAGTATTATATTTATACTTTAACTACTACATATGCCTAATAGCCTGAATGTGAATGTGCTCTGCATAATGGCCAACTTCCCAAAGCACTGAACATTGAACTCTAGTACATAGTCATGACATAGTAGCAATTCTCTTCAGCTGGATCTCTATTACATGCTGTGGATTCACATACAGTTCCTTTCCTCCGTTCCTCCATCCATTCCCAGCATGCTGCTCTGCCCAAACAAAGCCACTATGGTTCGACACACTACCATTAAAATTGACTATAGGCAGAGAGAAAGACCGAGAGAGAGAAACAAGCCGGGCTCCTTCCTAATGTAACTCTCTCCGGCACTCTCGGGTTGTGTGTGAGCACTCTGCACTCCCAGACAGAGAAAACACACAGTACATCAGGACTCACAACGACTATACACTCTGTACTACTTGAACACAAGAAAATCCAAAGGTAAACCTTTAAAAAATCCATTGTGAAAACACTTGACACAGACACAGAGTACAACAACAGTGCTCCATGCAATATAATGCACCGTGCGAATATTGCTGCTACGGATATTTTCTCATATAACCCCTTCATTCTAATGGATTTCATTTATACGAACATACGTGCTACGTGTACAACAGCTCTAGTGTGTTAGTAGTGGGAAATGTATTGTAGTGATGGAACTTTTAAGGTGGTGTAGCCAACGCTGGCACTTTCCATCCTTTCTCTTGTGATATGATGGCTTTTATTGCACAGGTAGCAGTATCTTTATAATAGTGCCACTTTGACTTGCATTAATATCACTATAACAAAGAGAAAGTATTTGGAAAGGAAATCTAAATAATATTGGCTTATATATATATGTAGAGTTGTGCGTTGGCGTTGTATGACAAGCATGACACATATACGGTGAGCATGCACACATACAGCGGGCTATGCTATAGGTATATTACTATGTGGAAGAATAATATAAGAGAGGAGAACTGTGGAGTTTACACGAATCTGGGAGAAATAATAGGAGTGTTATAGGTGTATATGGGTGTTTGAGGGTAACATCTGAAGTTTGCCTTTAAAAGATCACTTTGGAATGAAATAGGTAGGTACATGGGCATTATGCATACATCAACTGTATCAATTCAGGCTTCGAACAGTGTCTTCTGTTGTGGTTGATGCTGGTTAACTGCTAATACCTACACACACTATAGAAAATGGTAGTGGTGGTAGTAGTAGAGGATTACGATGTGCTCTTATCGTTTCTTTTGGGTTATTGTAGAGAAAGTGCAGGAACTATTGTACAGCGGGGCACTTCCCAAACAACACGAAAGGAATGACGCAATTTTTGTGTTATAGCCAACCTGCCGACGGATGCAGACATCACTGGTGTACTTTGTTCTAGTCGTATATTGCTCCACTAATACAACAACAACTTTGCTACATACACGTACGGGAATGCTTTCACTTAGAACAACTCCATAATCTATTTTATGGGAATTAATTGAAGTAGCTGCCAAGGCTTCTGCAAATTCACAGCATTTCGACGGAATAAAATTCGTGAGAGGAGGTAATTGCAGATTTCAAACTGGGCGAGTGAGATGAATTAGAGTGAGCGAGTAGCTTTGCATGGAAGGCTTAAGTTAAGCTAGATCATAGTTTCCTGTGCCAGTACTTACGGCTCCAGACTTCAGTCCAGTCTGTATCATCCATGTAATTGCTTGTACATTCTACGTGGTTTGAAACATTGTTAAGAATACATGACATTTGGGGATTATCTGGACAAACTACAACGGACTTGGATAATTGTCCTGGGAGAGATTACTATAGTGGCGATCGTTATTAATAGTAATAAAACTTTTTGGAGCAGATATCGAACGATTTTGAATTTATAGTCATTTACGTGTATAGATACAGATAGGATGTTAACGTGTGTTTAAACGCATTCTGAAAATGTGTTAAGAATGATTCATGCAAAACAAATCTAAATATGACGAAAATACAAAATTATAGGCACATTTATCATTTATCTGTATCGCTTTTTACGTTATGGGCAACATATGTCAGCGTTTTGTATATTGCTAGAGGGAATCAATTATAAAACGTTATAAACTAACGCCTCTGGTTGTAAAACCTCGCACATAACATAAACATAGTGAAAGTCGAGTCAGCAATCTACAGAAACTAATTTTAGTCTACAAAATTTCCAATTTTTGACACCAATTAATTTTCTAAAGTAGGTTTTACAATTCGCTTCGAATCTGTATAATTTATGCTCACTCAAAATCATAGTTTCAGATCAAAACGTTAGCTCTGAGACTCAAACTAATTAAATTCACTTTCCGCTTTTACCTTTTAAAGGAACGAAAAAACGTGAGAGACGTTTGCAGTAATAAAGATCTGTAATAAGACTTCGCTCGACGAAATTGCTTATTTTATTGAAGATCTTATGACCATGTTAAATTGAATTGTTGACATGTCATTAGCTAATGTAGACTTAGACTTTCAAACTTTAAACTTTGAATAATTTAAGCCATATAAGCGAAAAACACTTAGCAGTAGTATTTTAGCAGTTTAATACGCCCACTCCTTTTAGTAATATCCTCTACAACTACTTCTGTGTTGTAGAGTTTACTTGTTCAATTTTATTACACACATTTTTATCTTGAATATTCTCTGTTGCGTTGCATTCATCTATCTAAAATTATTACTGAAGAAAAACAACTTGCCAATTCAGTACATACGTTTTTTCAAATGTTATTTGTGATGCTCTAACCTAATGCAAACCTAGTCGGGGAAATTTGAAAAACGAGTTATACATCTGATAAATAACTACGAAATGTAACCTTTCGAATGACCCATCATTCATAATTTTTGATTAGGTGTAAGCATTTTTAAAATAGATGCAAAATTGGAAACCAGATGTAAGGTCTCAGAAAACGAAGGAGTCATTCAGCTACTACGACGTCGTATATTTTATGACTTGGCATTACATGGATACATGAAATTGCTTTTGCGCATACGATTAATACGTCGAGTAATACGTTTTGATATAATACATTTTAATTATGAAACGTCTTAATTCAATAAAATCACACAACAAGTGAGCGCAAAAAATATGATCGTCGTAGTGCATGAATACTCCCAACAGTCCTCTGCTTTGTTCCGTCTACAATGAGAGCTAAAAAGGCGCGCTTTGGTTTCTTTAGCTGATAACCCAAAAACTACTATTCCCCCACTAGGTTGGTATTAGGTTAGAGCATCACATTTGCTTCTGCGAAAGCAAAGTGTATAGTAAAAAAATCACAGCACATCATTCGGAACAGTACAGCCTTAGGGATTTTGCTTACTGGCAACTGTCGCTACCAATCTAAAAAGCGAAAAAATAAACATGAATTTTTTCATTCCGTTGACTCGGAAACTCCCAGCTAGGCAATGAAATTCAATTCCGTAAGCACACTATATAAACATTTTTTGATTAGCTGCTGATTATTACGGCCTAATAATCAAGCAATTAAGTATATGAAATTTGTAAGACTCACAACGTCGGAGCGTCTTTAAAACTGTTATATTAAGTACAGTACTATATACGCCTTCGCATATTATTCATATTTTCTCATTTTTCTGGATGACTGAAAAGCGAAAATGTAATAAATGTATTATGATTGATGTTTTGACGTTGTGTGATGTGTGCAGACATTTTGTCCAAACAAGTTCATCTACATCCTACCTATGATGGAATAATTTCCGCTTTTTCACATTAAATCAATTCTCATACGAACTACTAATATCTTTATTTAATCATGAAATAAATTGAATTTATATATATATATTTGCCTTACTAATGTTCTTTCTTGCTTATAACTATAACTTAGAATATAATATGCATTAAGCTACTAGTAAACAAAAAACACGTGCATACATGAATAAACTGGGTCTCCCCACGTGTTTTTTTGTTGTCCGCGAATTTCTTATTTTGATGTTAATTGCTCTGGATCAGCCCATCGTACAGCTCGTTTCCGAAAGGAAACTACGTAGGTATTGTACGTATATGAATATGAGTGAGATTACATGGTATTTCCCGTAATGACGTCATATGACGTGCTATGGCATTAAGGGAAGGTAAGTCTTTGTGCGTAAATGCAAGTACGGAGCGTCGGAGATTTTGGTTGGAGCATTGAAATATTGGGCAGTAGTATTCGTAGTTGGCTAATCTAGCGTTCCTCAGCATTAATTTCCATTTCCATGCAGCTGACAGGCTGAGTGATGAGCATAAATCAGGATTGACGATGGATAGATGAAGGAAGGCATCGACATTGTGATCTAATGCAATGTAATGCAGAGAAAGGAAAGGCATATAATGTATCTGTCTATTAACAAAGTTGAAGCGATATTATACGTAGCAGTTAGACGAGCAGCAGTTACAAATAGCACGGAGAGACGAGAAAGTAGTCGGCTGAAGCAAAAGTGAAGTAGGAAAAGTCAATAAGGCCCAATATAATTCTACTTATATGATATGAGCTTACATTTAATAGAGGTAATGTGATGCCAATCGAACCCAAAAGCGAGACGAAAAGAAGAAGCCAATATTAAAAATATCGTTACGTAAGTACTCTGCTGCTCCTACTTTACTTTTGCTATGAACTCATACATGAACACATAATACTCCATCTAAAACCTAAACTGCTTATAGTGCCACGACATGCAAGTATTTCAGAGTACTCTATACGACGTATGTTCATAGCCATCAGTTTATAGATGCTCCTAGTAAACAAAGTGGCGGTAGGTGCTGTATATTATAAGTTTGGTATTATATCTAGTACGTATATTTATACTGGTATTTCTACATGATGAGTATAGAGACTGGAGACACACATATTTCATTTTGTATAGAAGTAATATACAAGATCTCTTATCATTATTATGTATGAAAGATGGAAATAAATATGGGCGAGAGAGAGGCAAGATCATTGATAGGATGGAGTGGTACTGAGGAATATTGGGACGGAAATGGATCGGATGGCTGCTCAGTGGCTGTGACAGTGTAATGTGGAAGTGAATGAGAATGACGGCGGGAATGGGATAGGATGCGTTGTGTGTGCCTTGTCGGGAATAAGAGTTACGTGCGAAATCGTATCAATCTGAGCATGATTGCAATCGACAATGAGTATAGAGTCAAAAACGCAGTTCACTCACACTCTTTCATAACAGACTTTCACCCACACCATCCACATCCAACATCCATAGCCAATAGTCCTTTTTATAATACACGGGCCAATACATAGCAACAGCGAATCCCGTGGTACTTACATGTCTCATACTTACACTACTATTCCACTACTATTTTTTGCTTTTCAGTTGAACCAATTGCAATTAAATATTATTCTACTAATTTTATTGATTTTCTTTTAATTGTTGGGAAAAAATGGGTTAAAATATGGCATTTGTTTTATTTGGCCATTTTAATTTAAAAAGGAAAGGGATGTAGTGCTAAAAATAATAAAAAGTTCAAAATTACCAAATAAACCTAGTTGTATTTTCGTGGGTAATTAATAAAATATAATAGAAAAAACTAAACTGGATTTTTTGTGACAATAATTAACATGATTTTATATGATTTAATGTTTATCACCATGAAGCTTTTAGTAGTGAAGATATCATGAAAATAAATATATTTTTATTTGACTACTTTCAAATAATATTAAAAAATGAAATAGAATGATGTAGTTTTCCGTTATTGCTGTGTTGTGAGAAAATGGAAAAGAATTATTAGCCTCTATGGGTCACTCTCTATATGTCTGGTATGGAAGTCTATGTGAGAATGTCTCTCCAGGAAAAAAATCAGAGGACGCAAACAGAGAGAGACAAGTCAACGACGCGCTGCTGTTCTTGGAACATCGGAAGAAACCTTCCCAAGAGCTATCGAGCAAGCACTAGAAAAATATAGGTATGTATGGCCAAGACAGATTACACTGCCTTGACCCGACTACTGTTCGGTATTAGTGCATAGTGTGTGTCTGTGTGTGCTGGAAGGATATAACGTTTTGTTGAAAAGCAATACAACGGTGTGAGTGAAGAGGGAAAAAATCTCTCATCTCTTATTCTACTGTACATGAAGATGCAATGCAAGTATAAGTGGCTTTAGTCACTCTGTTCTGTTCTGATGCTTCCTCTGGGTTTTGCTTTTCTCGTCGAAGCGAATCGAGTTGAATTTGACGCGGTTTCTTGTTGAATTGAAGTCCACATCGACAAGAATGACGACGACAACAAGATTTTTCGAGAGATTTTGAGTTGAGTGAGTAAAGAGACTTGAAGAGACATTCGTTTGTTCGGTTCTTTGGTTTGGGACAAGGTTCGTTCACTCCTGCCATAGTTTGAATTTGGTATCATTTTGCTTCGTTCATGTCAGGATGCTGACGCCCGCATATCTCTTTGTCAACTCATAACCAACGATGACACTCGAAAAAAGAACCAAAGCATCCTTATGCATTCACTCCAAACACAAAATTCATGAATTCAGCAATAAAATTTTCAATATTTGTCACCCGCACTTTTATACGGAATCAGAGAGAAGTGAGGGACGACGAAAATCATCTTCTCTCCAGTAAAAGCTTCTCAGTCATGTATTTCTTTTGAAGATCCTATCAGACTCGGCTGCATATTGCATACAGACACACATTTACAAATACACTTCTTCTGTCTGCGTCGATCTATCCAACAATTCTCGCTTCTTTTATTCATGTACAAATGTACAGATTGCCTTGTTTCATTTTTCTACAAGTTCAATCTTTAACACTGATTGTATTTGTGCTCAACACTCCACACTTACACATCTCCATTCTCTCACTGCCATTTGAAGGCCAAGGAAAAATAAAAATCTCTTACAGCACACAGCACTCAACCACATACATATACATAACTTAATAATAGCGAAAATTCAGATTTCACCAAGATTCTATATTCATCTCGACACAATATTGTGTGTGAATGCATATTTCTTCAATGCGCACTCCAAATGGATGTCGTCGACTAATATCAATTATGCTGGAATGATTGTGTGGCTTAGACTTGTTATTATCACGCTCAGATTGTGCATCCCATGGCGATGTAAAATATCCTTTCACTACAATACTCCAGTCGTTCAGCATTCATTGCTCGCCTTCCTTCTCCCTTCATTTGTTTAACGACGATTCATCTGCTGCCGGTGCGTATGCTAAAAGATTACTAACAACTACAACTGTAATTCCAACGCAACATTTTTCTACAGCATTCTTTCATATAATAACAAAGAAGAAATACCTAATGCTTTTATATAATCCTGGCTTAAAGTCCACGATGGCAGATACATGGCTTCCGTTATAAAATAATGCTCTTATGAGTGTACAATATTAAAAATGTATTATTTATACAGACACAAGATGTCATCTTATTGCGACTTTGTGTCCTTCTCTGATTACCGTCATTCCATAACAAAGAGGAATGAAAACTAGACAACATACCATTTCATCGCGTCTCACCCCAAATAAGTCAAAGCCCATAAAGAAAACGACGGTGAAATGAAGACAGAGAAAAGCAAGCGACAGAGCCTGAAACGCTGAAGACAGAAGAAGGAGACGTAGAAGAGGGTTGCGTCGAAATAAGGAAAGTACAATTGACAATCAGAATCTTCACAGAATAATATGATGATGATCATTGAGAGAATTAACATGGAATCAAATGCACCACATTCTTGACTGTGGATGCGGCCGTATTTATATTTCTGTGCAAACGCTCATCTTCAACCACTCGTTCAGTCAATCAGTCAAGTCAGATGCAGAGGCTGAAGGAGTAAAACCGCGGCTAGCAGTTTCTTCCTACACTGACTTGTACTTGTATGTATTTGTACACAAAGAGGACCTTATCTTTTATATTGTAGGGGAACTCGTACAAAGCTTTACTCTCTCTGTGTCTCTCTTTTTATATATAAGTATACACTACATAGTATAATGGCAGATTTAACGGAAAGTAACGCAATGTATTTGTACGGGACTACCAGTACTAGTAAGACCATTATGTATAAGTATATTACTAGCACTAAACTGCAAATACCTATAAAAAGGTGCAGTTCAAGATTGAATCTTTAGTTGTGTAGAAGAGAAGTCGTAAAGCTCGTGAAAGAGAAGACGGAATTGTAAAAGAGCATCTCTAGCACACAAACAGAACAGGAACGAACAAGGGAATAAGAGAATGAGGATGAGAGAAGAGGATGAAACTTGAGTTGCTCTCTTTAGCAACCGCACTCTGTGAAACGTTTCCGGGTGAAATCATTGTCACTGCAAATGACAGCTTGGCTACGGAGCAAAGATAAAAGCACAGAGAGATCGGCCCAGAAATGACACAAAAATTTCATAAACGGCCTCACCCAAAAATAAATTATCACTGTATTTCGTCTATAAATACCACAATGTCATAAATGCTTGTGCAAGCATTTATCATCCTCATGTCACGCCAATACATTTTCCATTCGCCCTATATGTCCCACACACTACATGCTCTTTCTTCCTATCTGTATAGAAGGAAACTGCAAGCATTGTTCATAATATGTATCGTCGTCGTCATACGTTCACATCTTCTTGCTACTAAATAAGCCCTTCCCTTTTCATCTCTGTCTTCTGTGTACCACTATATCCATCTTTCTTCTTCTGTAGCCCATTCTCCGGCCTTGCTCAGCTCGTCTCTAATGTTTCATCGCTCTCATTACCCAACTCTTCCTACAGTTTCGGATACCCTGGAGAGAACTTCTCGGCAGAACCAGCACACACGACTCGCAATCAGCTCATCTCAGTTTACCATTGTCCAAGTAGTTAGCAGACTTCAACCAACCAAACCATTATTGCAATTTAACCCTCTTGTCGACCACTTCGTGTAATTTCAGATTCTCTGCTCTTTAAGGAATACAAATAATGTCACTTAATATGCTGATCACTTCAATATGTCCAGCAGCGCAGGCTCAAACATAGTTTCATATATCAGCTCTGAATACTAATAAATAATTCCACAGTAGACACAAAATGTATAATGTTTTTCTACTCATATTGTAATAATAAGTCATATATTTACTAAATCCACTTGTTATACACCTAGAGAGAGATATTGTATTGATCATTTTCCGTCTGGACTAATACAAGGTACAATTTTCATGAAGTCAAATGTGCGAAATATATTAAGATGCAAATTGTGATTACAAAGCACACGTAATAAGATATGTATGATGATATACTTCTTGTTACTCTATTTTGGTTTCCAGAGGATATTGAAGTTTTGTATTCATAAATGTAATAGAGACCAAAAATATCCAAACTCGCAATTTCCAGATTTTCCTAACTTTACAAATGTTACTACTACGGAATTTGCAATTTTTTCATCCACTCCGCCGGCTAACGAAAATTAGATTATATGACACGAAAATTTTATAGACATCATGTTTCATGACACATTCAATGTTTACGTAGAATTTTTGACAAGAAAACTTTTATGTATATTTTCATGAAAAAGATTAAACTACAGTTCTGTACGCATTTTAGGGAGGATATCAAACACAGTTTAGTTGTAGCAACTTATACTGTTAATAGATTTTCGGTAGTCATAATAACAGGCGTAACATCATGTTTATGTCGATACACATTATTATGACATATTGTTACGCATTTTAGAGATAAAGTTCAAGTTTCATCCGAAACAGTAATCCATGCTTCACATATAATTAGCTAGACATCTTTCTCCCTCCTGTAAAATTACATAAAGCAGCTTTCAAACTTAATGGCAATCTGACGCAGGAGAAAACAGAACGAACACCCACCTTATTCTATTATAATATGTGCCGATGATGTTTCTTAGGGTCTACCTAAACTGCGATAGGATATCCTGATTGCGGATGATGGTATTTCATTTCATGCACATTATGCATATCTGTAGCATTCAACAAACGTTTAACTTACTCCTATCTTGGCAGTAGGGAGGTTTACTTATGACATTTATTTTAGTTTAAGAAAATGAAGTTTTAAACAAACCTACGACTCTTTACTATTTAAAATCATGTAACTAAGATGTTACATTAATTGATGACTTGAATGCTTCATTTCTTGCAAGACTAAATGATTATTATTTTTCAGGTAGTATGGTCCTAGTCTTTTAGTGTATTTTCTTCCTGTAATTGCAAAAGAACAGTAGGTATGAGATTTTTTGGATTTTGATGTATAAACTATGTATACCTACGTCATTTGCCAACCTGACGCACATAAAAAATCCATCCCAGGGTCTTTACTCTCTGTGGATTTTAATGACTTTGGTAATGGATCCATCATAAAACTCTATAACAAACATTATGGATGAGCAGGTAGGTTGTAAATGTCTTTGAACATTAATTTTTGGAAAATGATTAGTTTTCAAGATTTATTTGAACCATTAGGTAACCATTGAGCATTTCTAAGTAAACATTTTGATTTAATGACTAACGTTTATAAGTGCCAGAACGCACTTACATCTTCTCGTTACGCTGGCCTAATTTCATGAAATGGGACTATGGGACTGGTATCTAAATATTATACTAGAGTAAATACTGAAAGAAATTGAGAACATAATTAGTCAATGGACGGTTGCGAGTCCCGTATTTTTTACTGGAAGACAACATCAACTATTGATCTTTATTATCTAGCAGGATTTTTATACCATTTTAGAAAAATGGGTCTTTAAAATATTTTAAAGGATATTATTATAAGCACTGAAAATTTAAACATACCTCTCTGAAATGTGATGGAAAATAAACCATTCAAAACAACTGTAATAAAGTAGCGTAAGATACACGATTACCTATGTTACCTAACACAGGGGCGTATCTAGAAACTTGTAATGGGGGGGGGGGATGGGGGGGGGGGTTCGAGCCGTCTAGGGGGAGCTGAAAGCCTAAAAAAAGTGACAATCCCTTTTTCCGGAATTACGCCCATGCATACGTCCTCATTAGTACGTGTGCCAAATTTGGTAAAAATATCTCAATCAGTTCTTGAGTTAATGAGGTGAAGCAGGAAGGACGGGCGGACAGACAGAAAGCTTTGGTATTCCTATAAAGTAGCTCCGCTATTTAATAATTTGTTACAGACGCAACATTACACTGCAATTTAAATACTTCTATGTGCATGCACGAATGTTAGAAAGTGCATCTCACTAAATTTGAATGACTGAATATTTCGGTTAAATGACTGGATTTTTTTAAAAGCACGCACTAGTGATAGTAATTAATTGCTGCTAACACGGTGTCACAATTATTTACTTGTCGATGTCACAAAAGTCACATGAAATGTTATCGTGTCATTGTTGACATCACAGTGTCACGTTTGACTTGGTTATTTGTTTATGCGCGATTTTGAACCGGTTTATTCTGAATTGATTAACAAATTCAGTAATAGGAAAGCTCGAAATATATACGCCCCTGAACTTCAGTTATTTATAACGGATAAAATTTTGTCTTGTATTTGTTCAAAGACATCCATTTACTTTTACTACAGAAACTGAAAGTGTAATATTGTTGAAAATATATTCGTACTAAGCTATTTATATATACCACTCATTATTATTTCATTAAATAATTAATATGCAACTTATAATTCCAAAAAATAAAATAAACTCTTTCGTCTATCTAGTATCAACCTTTTCGTGACGCTTTTTACGTATCTTGACCAATTGTAATAACATTTGCGTGCAGAAGTGTGTGCATAAGCATAAGTAACAGAAATAGTGGAATTTTGAAAAATACCACAGGGGGGACCCTTCCTTCCATTCATTT
>JABASD010002625.1:0-25202 GCA_019776165.1 Pogonognathellus flavescens
CGTCATCCCCAGATTGGGGTTCAAAGTGGACAACTTTCCCTACTCCCTCAATGTATAAGGATTTCGTTTTTTGCCTGTGTAAAATCAGGGTTACAATTTGGACATAGGGACATGTCCATGGAAGTGGTGTAGAATGACAAGGGCTATCCAGCCATGCTAATATTTCCTTATCCGATACCCACCTTTAATCAATCAAATCACTTGTAAATTCAGATCGACAATGACTCAAGATCGGCTAAACGGAATTGCCATTTTCCTAATTAAAAGCAACTTTGACGATTGTTCAGATTTGATTAACGAAATCAGCAATATAGCAGTAGTAGGTGGTCAAATTAGGGCTATAATGAAAAACACCGCTAAAATTATGTTCACTAATTTCAAAAAATTGACAATGGGGTCCTATCCGTTCCCATTAAAAAAAGTTGAAATAAAGACCCTTACAAAATTATTTATCAGTAGGCGAAATAAAAACTTGGGAACGGATAGGACCCCATGGTCAAATAAATGATTTTAAAAAATTTCACAAAAGTACAGAAAAAATGGATGGGCATAGAAACATTTCACAGCTAAAACGGTCTGTAAAAAGCCGTTGGTCTGTTGTTGGTCTGCTTTGCCTCAAAACATATTTGTAAAAGTCAAGGATATCTGAGAACATAGAGTAAATCATGGGTATCTGAGACACAGGCACATCAATCTGAGGCTTCTCATATATGGGTCGGAACCGTAGCAACACATAATGTGTATGTCCCTTCGGAAATTTGGCCATGATGCTACTAATAAATGTACCCAAATAAAATCTGTAAGAAATTTCCTTAAAAAAACAATTTTCTGCTCTGAAATGAAAGACTATATTGGAAAAAATTTGCGCCGCCCGCAAATATATGGTACGCTGTTTGTATTCTCAAAACAAGGTAATGTCAAGCCTCATAATCGCGATTTTTTGCACACATCAACATCTAACAGCTCTCCACACTTTCATTAAATATGATGTGTGTGCAATAAATCGGGATTCTGCCGGTTGACAGTACCTTATCACCCGGACAACAAGACAACAAAAAATTCTACATACCTTGATAGAGTCATTAAAATCTCAATAGTCTTCAAGAGGGTTAGATTTTGAAATGTTTTTGTTTGTTGTTAGATTTGAAAATTTGTTCATGTAAATTTGAAAATTAAATACCATTTGGTAATTCAATTGTAGGTATATTTTATTAAAATTACAATATTTTCCAATGTGTTTTAAATTTTCTTTTCGATTTTTGATATCATGAATCCGAAATGATTTATAACTAATTGAATGATATATGAAAGGTAGTTGTTTTTTCTATATGTTTGGCGAATTTTTGACGAATAAATTTTCATAAATTAACATTGTTTTGAAATTAAGGAAACCTTGAAAATGTACGATCCAGATATGTACGATGCATACAGTGAATTCCAACGCCGAGACGCTGGAGAATTAGTGCCATATATGGTCTCTAAAATGAACTGGCGAAAAGCGGAGACAATTCTAGATTTCGGTTGCGGTTCTGGATTCAATACGAAGAATATTCTACTTCCCACTGTCAAGAACTATCTCAACCGTCCTACACGAAGCCATATATATGCCATTGACGTGTCTGAGAAAATGATTGATTTTGCTTCTATCAAATACACACACCCAGATATCACTTACATGGTTGCTGATGTAATGAAGGATGATTGTGAATTCCCATGCAAATTCGACAAAATATTTTCTTTACACGTTCTACATTGGATACTTGATCAAAGGTGAGTTTACTTAGTTTAGACATCCATTTCACTATCCAGTCTCATCTTCTGCAATTCACGTGCATAAAAATTTACATACAGCAAATGAGATTGTCTAGTACAGAATAATTGTAACAAAAAATGTACCAAATACATAGCACATGTATAAACATGTACTCTTTCGCCTACTTTCGTCCTTCTGACAAAAGAAATGAAATGATTACATTAAATATATAGAAAATAGAATAATAAGCTCATTGTAAATTGCAGAAGGCAATTCTTTAAGAAATTTTGAATGTTTCAAGGACATCTCTCTATCTTTATTTTCTGAAAGAAAATTTTCTATTCTATGTATAATTAAACAATACACGAATAGACAGTACACATTAGCATGTACTCATTTGCTGACACATTTTTAATGGGAAATTTTCCCTGCAAGGCTTTAGATTCATCAAAAAGTAACTAAAAATCCTTATCTTTCTCAGTAATCAGAGTAATCACCTTATAAAGGAAGCATCAGTGACATGTGTACTAGCACAAGGGATAAATAAATAATTCAAAACGTTCTGAATGACATGGAACAGTTGAAAAGCGAGTGTAGTTCGTTTAACTACTCCTAACAGCTTTAATTATCCATTTCACAACTACTGCAATATTATTTAGCTACTAGCAAAATAATTAGTAGCATCGTAACGTCAGTAGGACACTCCTTTGCTCACACTATATACACTCAGAGCATGTACACATAAACAAATGAGCATCTTCCTCCTGGTTATATGTAAAAGAATATTTTTTAAGTTAGTTGTAAGAAAATGTTGTAGGAGAACTGCATCAATGGCTTTTATTGTTGCGTTAATGGGTTGAGACAATCAGAATTCATATTATGTAGCTTGCGAAAATTCATCTTTATTGTTTTCTAGCAGAGCCATGAAATAAAGTACACGCGAACAGTTAACATCATGAAAATAAAAAGTTGAGATGAGATGAATTCTCAACAGGTACTACAAGGCACTTATGCACGTACGATGAAACCACATTATGTATAAATATACCAGTAAATATTATATGTACTATTACTAGGATGTTCTCCAAGCAGTAAGATAAATAGACACGCTGTTGTTATTTCATTTACAGTCATAAGAGTCATCATAACATCAGGAAGGCAACAGTTGGTGCTCAAAGTACATGGTCAAGAAGTCAAACAGAACTTGGCCCAGGATTTATAATAATTAACTAACACACTATAACAGCCAACATTGATATTATGAATTTTACCAACAGAAAGATTATGCCTACATAGCATTGTAGTATATTTGTATATAGCGGAGTAATCATATTACCATTGCCAGAGAGTATACTAGTATAGAAATAACAGGTGGAGATTTAAGTTTTTGAGAAGTTCAAAGCTGTGAGAATGCACGTATTATGTATATAAATGTAATATTGCAGTCTTTAGTGAAGTGTACGTGCTGTTAATGTGACTAAAGATTCAAAGGGCATGGAATTAGTAATGCAATATAGATTTGTATGATGATGATGATGTTTGCCGCAGCGTCAACATCTAAACTGAAGCTCTAGTGAAACGCCTTGAGCAACGGGCATTTATAAAATATGTGTTCTACGTGTGTAGTTCAACTCAGCTCTTATCTTCAAAATTCAACAGAATTATTTAGCTCACAGTTTGCAAAGCAGAGAGACAGAACAAGAATTATGTGTTCAGGAAAATACAATTTATTTGTATGGATGCAATGTACAAGATAATTTAGTGCACATAGGTGTCCATGTGCACCACTCGAGAGAAAACTTCAGTAGTCACTACCTCGACTGTATTATAGCTACTTTTTAGCTAATTGCATATTATTCTCTCTTCTACTACTTCTGCCACCTCCTTAAGAGTAAAGAAATAAAAACAAAAGTTTACTTTGTACAAAATCTACGTGCATAAACGCATATACGAGGTTCTGGGTTCATTGAGTACAACAAGTTAGTAAGGACGAGCATAGAGAAGAGTCATGAGTTCTATTTGCGATAATAATAATAATGTGTGTGTTGTGTAACGAGTTCGTATAGAGTAGTATTAGTAATGCATATAATATTGGTATTAGTTTTACTTGTTTGTGCATTTATATCACAATTATATGTAAAGAGCATAGCAGCAGCTGTAGAAGAACATAAAAGTGGCTGAGATATGATATTGCATTTGCAAAACTTGTATGCAAAGCTATATAGGTACATATATTTTATAATGAATTTAATGTATGTAGAATATTGAAGAAGAACGTCATGGTGTTAATGAAATAGTAGTGCTGCATTGTTTTCCACTTTAGATATCATGTCGAGTTAAGACACATGATGCGGACAATTAGAAAACAATCTTGCTAGATGTTGAAGGAAGATTTTATTACTAATTGTCAATTATTAAGATTTATTCATTTAAGGGGGCAATTCACCGTCCAAACGGATGATTCATGGAGGGAAGGTGAAAAGATGTCTTCATATTTAATAGCCAATTAGGAGCCATTCCATGCTGGAAATAAATTTCCTCTTTTGTAATAATATGTACATAGTAGCTCCTTTCCGTTACACAAAAGGTAGTAAACTCTTCGAGTCTGCATGCAAAGTAACGTATTTAGTTCCGATTCAGTTTTTTTTTGAGTATGTACAATATTAGTACTCAAATGTTTTCTTTTTTTATTGTTTCCAATGTTTAACTGTTTACGCTAAACATGACTAAATAAATAGTTGTTCACAATAGGTAGCTTATACCATAGCCGTTTCTTGGAAGTTTGTACATTTTTACTTACTTTTGCTTCAGGTACGAACATCAAAGGAAACGAAGGTTCTCAGTCAGTGCGTATTAAAAACTAGAATCAGCGGATTGTATTACGTTGAGAGAAAAACAAATTAGTTTTGACTATATTGGTGCTGATATTGAAACGTCTGCACTATGAGCTAATAAATACGTTATTACATGCTGGAAGGTTTATTATTCATGCCAGTGTTTTTCAGCTGTATCAAATCAGGACAACTTTAATTACAATGCATATGCTATAGGATATTTTACAAAGGCTGTGCATGGAAAGGTAAAGTAATTTTTGTACGAAATAATGTAATTATAAATCAGTAGGTAGATATCTGAAAGGAATTAGAATTAAACTTTGCTCAAAAGAGCGAGACGAGTTAAAGAGGTACAACTGGATTGTGTTTTGCATAACTTTGAAATTCTCCAACCGGACAAAACAAGTGTAAGCGTTCACGACAGAAACAAACATCAAGTCGTGTAAGAAACTCATACTTGATATTTGTGCATTATAATGTACGCTAGATTAAAGGAATACATTACTTACAATTAGACATGTATTTTATATGCGTACTAGGCTGCAATAATATGTATTTATGCAAGAGCACAGACAAAGAAACTAAAGATAATTGCATGGAACAGTATTTGGTAAGTACCTAGTAATTTTTACGATATTATGCTTGTAGAAAAGTTAGTATTATTGTAGGGACTGGAAATTACCAGCAGGTATAAAGGATGGAACCGTGAGTAGATAAGAGAGGAATTACTTGCTGGTTGAATTAAATTATCTGTTATAATATGATACAATGTATAGCATGTAAGTTTATAAATATAGATGTGTTGAGAACCATATACCAGCTAGTTTTTATCCACATAAACTAGTTTGAATACATACAATCCCATTTTTAACGAAGAACGCATGCTGCTCAGATTCCATGCACGCATAACAAATAGGCAAAATTTTCCAAATTAGAATCGGCATTTATGTTTGTGTCATTAGTAATTTGTGTTTCCTACATTAAGAACAATAAAAATGTCAGAAGGAAAAAACACATTTTTCCAATTTCTTAAAAAAGTATTTTTATATTCAAAAAGGTAAAAATGTATTTACTTTCTTACAACTGAATTCATAGATCGTGGAGAAAAAAATCACGGAGAACACAAATTACGAAAATGATAATGTTCTCATTTAGATAATTTTCATTACACTGAATGCATAAATAATACACAAACTGGCATGCCCAGCAGACACTTTCTTCATTGAAAAGCAAACTGTATGTATACATACTCGTAAAAGTATATACGCGTAGATATTATGTAAATTCTCAAGAATGGATGGAGGTACTAGCTGGCAAGCACATTAATTTAGTTAGAGTAATACAAATAAGTCGTAACCAGTACATAATAATTAGGTGTAGCTCTGCTGCATGGATGATGTTGTTTCTTGTGTCGATTATAATATCTGAATAAGTAGGAGCGAATTGTGCAAGTTGAATTAGTAGAAATACACTGCAAGAGAAAAAGAGAGTGCTGACCGTGAGGTTGTAAAATAGTAGTAAACTATAATTTAGTTCTCGAATCAAATCACATCCACATCGCGAGAAAAGATCCTGTTCGTGGAGGAATTAAAAATAATCATCTGATTACAGTGTGAAAATCCGGTATGAAAGTAAGCGCTAATTGTGTGATTTATGAGAGCAAAAAGTGCCAGAGCTCTGTGGCTCTCTGACTTGATTTGTGGGCTTTGAACGGTTTTGACGTTGATGCACGTTAGTTTAATTTAATAGTTATTATCTATCTAAAATAATAAATGCTGTGTACACTTTAATACACATTAACTGAGACAAACTGCTCTTCATTCTGTGTATACACATTCTATGCCAGAGGATGGAAGGTGTAAAAGTATTAATGTAGCGCAAGTACACCTCCAAAAAACGTGCTATTTCAGATATTTATATTTTATGTAGTTCTACTTACTTATTACCTGCTTCAATTAGGGAAACCCAATATTACCAGCGAATTCACATGCATAATCAACTACACATTACATTTTTATACATGTACCATACCTGACAAAACTATTCAACTTTCTTTTATCATTCTAAATTTTTCTGGTCATTTCACTTGATTTTCTCACTTTGCAATTTACACAGCTTCACTCAGGCAACAATTGTAATAAATAATGAATAACAAGCAAAGTTAATTTTTAACTCTCGTCTGTCTTTCCAGATACTTCATTTCAAATAATAAAGTTATGTACATAAGTTGTACATACTAGAAAGAACTGAAAATAAATTACGCATCTGACTGAACTGAATATTCCAAGTATCATAGGTAGCTGAACCAATTTAAACTATAGAGATTTGATTGTAAATGGATGTATATTTATGCAGGGTATTTCAACGATTGTCTGTAAGATGTGATGACTTATTCTTTAGACGTAGTATAAGCTTACATGAATTTTCTTGTAACAATGAGTGCCTAACACTGGAAAGTGGTAAGAGAGATAAGCAATTCACTAACTACTAGTTATTACATGTGTTGGAGCAATCATGCTTTAGATAAGATGTGCATGGAGTGGCCCCTGTGTGTATTGTGTATGTAAATGCAATGCATGTAGCGTTTATCAGTCGACAAAGTTGTTTCGTGTAAAATAGGGAGATAGTGAAGGAGGGTATGTATGTGTACAGGTTAGAAATTAGTAGTTACTTATTATTATTATCTTTTACGGATACGATGTTGCGGATAAAGCCGGAGAGCAGGGAAATAGTGTGAGTCGTATTGAGGAGAATTATTGAGGAGTAATACAGTGAGTACCAGGGAAGGGTAGAGTGGAGCTCTGGGCGTCTTAGATCGGATTTAATGCCATTGTGTCTCACTTAATTCATTGTGAGTGATTGTCAGTGCAGTAGTGGAAGAGGAACTGGTTGGTTGGTTGGTCTTGGTCTCATTTCTTATTTCATGTTAGCTATTTCATTTATGCACGTATGGAAGGATGGATATGTTGAAGAGATGGATGGTCAGATATATAAAAGTACTTTGCAGAATTTTTCATCAGGACGTGTTCCCTATCATTATGTTCTGATTACGATTACCCACAGGAAAGCACTCAACCACTTGTACTCTCTTCTCAAGAACAACGGCGAAATCTCTCTGTACTTTATCGCCAATGCGGCTGTCTTCTCTGTGTACGACTCCATGAGCAACAATCCAACTTGGGCCCCGTATCTGTCGGTAATCTCATTTTCTTTGTTTTGATATTCCATGCGTATACACACATAAATATGCTAAACTCTTAATATTACCAACGCATTTGTCTTTTGAACAAGAGTATAATTTTATTTCCCTCTTATATCAAATGTATTGTACACTTACAATGTAGTACTATATACGGCCGATTATTGCAATAACACTAGCTATCTGTACAAAGGAGTAAAAGTGTATTGCTTATTGTACTTAAATTATAACAACACTTGTAAAATTGTCAGTTCTATTTAAGTATTCTGCATGCGGTCTGATGTAATTCTATTGTAAAGATGCGTCCTCGATTATGCTTTGTATTTTATACTCACGAAAGACTGCCTTTCACACTATTATGAAAACGTAACATGATGGTATAGATTTGTTTGTAATTTCCCCTTTCTGTTCCTACAGGATGTTAAAAACTTCATACCAAAATCGTATTTTAGTATTGACCCTGCGAAAGACATGTATGAAATGATGACTTCCATTGGGTATGATGTTCTCGAGTCCAAAAATTGCACAAGGAAATTTGCATTTGACTGTCTCGACGATATGATTGGTGAGTATAAATGTCTCCATGTTACAATATAAGAAACAATGCATTCAACTCATGTATATTGTGTTTCCCAAAAGTCAACAAACTTTTATTACCATACTAAAATCAAGATTAGCCTTTTTTGCGAGTGCTTGAACAACAGATCAAAATCTTCTTTGTATAGGTTCTGAGAGTATAGCACTGTATGTACCTAAGAATATGCATTATTTCAGTTCAAGCACAAATAAAAGTACATGTAACAAAATGTACAAAGCTTCTTTCATGGTAGTTCAAGTTGATATCTTTAAATAGTCCATTTTCTACAATAATAATTCATTTGTCAAGCTCAAGATACACCCAAGTAGGTACCTACACAGTAGGATTGTTGTAGTGGAATGGTACATAATATTTAACTTTGTTTGGTTATTTCAGATGCTGCTATGGCTGCAAACCCGTTTATACACAGGATTCCATGTAATCTGCAATCTGAATACAAAGATGATTTCCGCAATTGCTTTTTGCCTTTCCTTCATCACGTACCCAGGCTTGATGCTCCTTCTGCCATAGAAGTTGATTATGATATTATTTTGGTTCGAGGAAAGCGACTCTAGCCGAATAGATTTTCAGATCTTCCCCGTCAAAGGATTTACTAAGAAGTAATGCAATCTAAATAATATGGAAAACGTTAGAAGCATATTTCTTCTCTTACTTATTCTCCAATGGTTATGGGACTCCTTTCATAAAGAAAAAAATACGGATTACACAATATGTGTTATTCCTTATAATACTATATAATAACATTGTACTTCTACGACTTAAAAGTGTCACACAGATTTAGAAAATATTGAGAATAATTTTATGTCAATGCGCAGATGACAATTTAAGTTGTAAAAAGTGAACAAACCTGAAAATAGAACAAGAGAGCTATTTTTACTA
Source organism: Pogonognathellus flavescens (assembly GCA_019776165.1). Taxonomy (NCBI): domain Eukaryota; kingdom Metazoa; phylum Arthropoda; class Collembola; order Entomobryomorpha; family Tomoceridae; genus Pogonognathellus; species Pogonognathellus flavescens. The sequence continues at coordinate 9,264 of JABASD010002625.1, forward strand.
AATCCAGATCATTCTTAGATTTTACTCAATTACAATAATGTACAAATAAAAAGAATATGTATGCATACATTTCAATATTTGTAAATACTGAACTGAAGTATGTTCAACTTTGAAGCTGCACCTTCTTATGACCTATCCTCTTTACATAAACAATATTTTATGTTTTATTTAACTGAAAACGCACCACTATACGGATTACTATATATAAAAAATGATATAATAAATACTATGGAATAAAATATACAAATGAATTTTATATTTTAGTGCACCTACTCTCTTTTTAAACATTTCTTACAATTAGAGATTGTACAAACGTTACGAAAAGCACGTTAACGCAACAAAATTATTATTTAGGGGTAATTGGTGATTATGGAATCTTAGGACTTACAAATATATATGATAGTACATGAGGTTTGTACTTCCTAAAAACTTCCTTAAAACCGAATAAAATGAAACGCTAATTTTAAATAATAAAATTTCATTACATTAAGTACATGTATATTTATGTCTATCATTGTGAAAATGGTGTAAATGTATTAGATATGATGTTCATATTAGGAACCTATGAAAAATAATAATAATAATATATTCACAAAGGATATAATATAATGTGCTGAATTTGAAATTTAAAACACAAACTGATGGCAAACTGTTTGTCAGATGAAAACGACAAGAATTATAATCATTGTAAATATTTTAAGGTCTGAAGGTGTAAGACAACAATTTTTTATTTATTTCTTGTTTGTGTGTTCTTTTATGTGGGGTTGTGTACACATAAGGAAATATTCTACAATAAATTATGGGCAATGCAAAATCTAACATATTAGCAATCATTCAATTTTAAATATTATCTAACACATAACTATACTACCAAAATTATTTTTGGTATTACATTTTGATGCTACACATTATAGGTTCTTATGTAATTACAGTCATACTGTCACAATCGACTAACAGCTTCATATCCTACTTACTGTTTACAATTATTTACAATTATAAAACGCTATTCTACGATAATATTAATTTTATATGCATGGTAATAAACGTGTGGCAAAATTATATTATTTACAGACTTAAAAAGCAATGTTATTTCAAATCATGTAATATTGTTATTTTAATTATAGCTAGCATCTGTGCATTATAAATGTTAATTGCATATTTATCGTATACTTTGTTTCTTATTTCTTCAATAGTCAATAGTAATGGCCGTCTGTACACAGAATGTAGTTGCGAGTTAATACGTAATAATATACATAAGTTCAAAGAAAGTTAAATGAGATTGGAAAATTATTTTAAAATGCTACAAAACACGGAAGTATTGTAATTAATTAGCCCAGTTCAATATTAAATTCTGATTGTTTGCTTAATAATATTATAACTAGTGTCTAAAACTTTAAATGTTGGCATTTTAATTAGTTCTCCTTGCTGAAAGCTTGAAAATAAAAATTTCCATATTTACAGATATAATTATGAGACATATTATTAACATTTCTCCGACGTATGCTGCCGAATTCATAACCTTTTTGCAACTAGTGGAAAGTGGACGTAACTCGTATACATTTTAAAATTAGAGAATAGTAGCTCAGTATCCTGTTTGAATTAAAAATATAATATTTACTTTAAAAAGGAATTTGCTAGGTACGCATAATTTCATTTTAGAGTACATAAATTAATAGGACGATGAGTAAAGATAGAAAACATAGCTGACGACGTTCTAGTCCATTTTAATGTTGGTTGCAATGAATCCGTTGGGTAAATCCGGCGGTTTATTGTCTTTACCATTATAATTCAATAGGTCTGTTGCAATACTGGAACCTCTTCGAATTGGTTTAACTTTTTCGTCGTCATCATTGTGTATTTCTTTTTCCCGTTGAAGTCTTGCTATGTCGTTTTCATATAACGCTTCCGTTGCTAAAAGTCTTTCTCTTTGAATCTGAATGGTGATTTCCTTAGGTACATCAGGAATAGCAAATGCCATTACACCTGTCAGTGCAAATGCTAAATGCTGCAAAAAATAGAAATTCAAATTATTTATATTATACTGATAATTACAAATGTTAAAAAACTATCAAAATTCAGCTTACTTCAAATACAGCCACAAATGCAAGGCGAGCTGCCATAATATGCCAGTATCGTTGAGAGGGGTCATAAGGAACAGTGTCATTTTGAAGGATTGCAGGGGGATTGTAATAACCCCGATAGCGACAGTAAGGATATGGAACTCCCCCGTACGAATTTTGATTTGTACGATTACCGTATTCACTCGTAGGAAAAACTACACAAAAATTAGGGTTTTAAATCTGCTAAAAAATTTAGATGAATTGTTATGACTGTGTGTCTACCTGATAAGGACGAATTTATGTATCCTCCCAATGTCCCATTATCATTCGTGTATTTGTACACTAAACGAGGAATTATGTCACTTGTGTACGCGATGACAAATGCCTGTAATAAAATATGATGTGTTTCTTCTGCCATCTAAAAATATCTCTATTGAAATGTAATAGTTCAACTTATGGGCTGAATATCTTACGTTGGTTACAACGGCTGTGTATGTAATTCCTTGGAGTATTCCATACCATGCCCCAATATCTTCCACTCTTTCTGCTAATGGCCGCCTAAATTGGGTTATCCATTTATACGCGTCCAATCGAATTTCCACAACATTGTTCACCAAGGCGAAAAATGGCGCGAGAGGAAATGCAGCGACAAATAACGTCACAAAACCGTACTGGATGACTGAAATATATTAATGATAATATTATGGATTAAACATTAAATAGTTGTTTTCATAAATGAGTAAATTCAAAATTTTACCCATTTCCAAGTATTCCTGGAACAATGCTAATTGATCAACTTTCTTCAAATTGTAGTCCTGTTCCCAGCGAGACAGGAACACGGGCGTGTCAGAATCCACCGCGGCAGTGTATCTAACTCGACGACACCAGTTGCTAAATTTACTGAAAATTAAAAATTATTATGTGAGATTCCTTCTAACAATAATTTTGTATAGTTTGTGAACACAGAATATAAAAATGAAAAGAAGAGCTGTACGGCATGAAAAGCTCCATGAAGTTGTTGAAAAATTGTTTTCCAATCATAATAATTGACAGTTGAATGAAGAGCTCAGACAAGCATCCAGCAGGGTCGCACATATCTCCACGAATTTTTTCGAAATGGTTTTCAAAATCTTTGCCGGGATGCCGAAAAAATCGACCCTATTTTCAAAATCATCGTTTAGTGATCATGATAATTACATTAAACTTTTACTTCTTTAATTTTCTTACCTTAAAAAATGCTATATAGATGAGGTACGAATAGTAGTTGATGAATTGAAACAAAAACATTTTAAAGGTGAAGCTGTCTTCATATTCAGTCTGTGTTCTTGGAAACTCACTATTTGTGAGCCAGATCGCCACATTGTAGTACACTCTCTAAAAAAAGGCGTAAATATTAAGAAAAAAATCAATATCTTAGGTCTACTACTGTATGTCCTTTAAAACCATTTAAACATAGAACAAAACTTACATTGTGGAGAAACACTACAATGACAAGATTGATAATGGCAGCCGAGACGCTTGTAATGATTTTGGCGTTGTTTTGTAGAAATTCATGCGTTGTGACGGTAGTGTGATCATTATCGTCTCCGTTGGTTGTGTACAAGAGACTCATCATGACAAGACGGTAAATAATAATGCCAACAACGACGAAGCCTACAATGAAGAGTAGCAAGAACACTAAAGCACTCACAACTAGCATTCGAACAGCTTTGCTCCAAAATGACAAGTAGGGTTCAGCCGCTTGCGTTACTGGATTGATTCTGAAGGTTTTAACCGCAGCTTCGAATTCTGGTCTTGGTTCTTCCTCCGTTTCGTAATTATGCAGATCCCACTCCCAGGATATAACTGCATGCTTTCTTTTCCAAAACTCCAAATATGATGTTGCTGTGGTTATTAAAAGTATTGTTTTTATCTGTAAGCAGCTTATTATTAAAACAAGAGAAATTAATCCAAACTGAAACAGGAGACGCACTTACCCCAGAAAGCCATGAATACAGAAAAGAAAACAGTTGCGGGGTTATCAAAAAAATAAGTGAGTTTAGAAAAGGTACAAGAATCATTCAGTTGCCACAAAGCACAATGTCCACATAAGGGACACATTATCAATTCCCCTCCAATTGTGTCGTCGCAAATCTCCTTGCTGAAAATAGTTAAAATAGGTTAGTTCAAAGGATTAGCTTTCTTAGTCACCTACACTTAGTTTTTATAGCTTGAAAAGTTCGAGTAAATATGAGAAGTTAGGAATTGATCATTGTTATTGTACCTGGGCGTATTATAGTCTGTGTCAATCGTCGTAATTCCAAATAGGAAGCACAGAATACCGACTATAGAAGCTGGAATGAGCATAAACGTGTAGTAACCCAGCCAGGCGAAGTAAAGACCAACTTTATCCCCAAAATATCTACGAATCAACCATAATGGCTGCTTTTTGTACCAATTTCCGACATGGGCCCATTCCGTGTAAAGTAACTATAGTAATATTTTGTATTTATACAAACATTCCTATTTATACAATGGAATAGTATTTTTATTTATATATATTTGTACCCTTCTGTTATTACAATCACCATTTGAATCATCCTCGTCATAAGGACCATCGTGAAGTGGATAAGATGCCACGAAAGTTCCATCATTTAGTAACCGTCTAATTCCTATCTGTTAATGGAAAAATTTACTTCATTATAGTTTGTTTTAAAGAAAATAAATTTTTGACAATAATATAGAACAATGCTTTGATAAAGTGTATTATTGTGTCACCCTAGTTGCAGGGCGGCTTATTGTAAGTGAAAGCTTCATGAAAGTTTCAAAAGTTAATAACTGTTTAATTACACTCCTACGATACATTGAATACTTATATAAAGTACGTATGAATTTATATTAATATGGAAGATATTGAAAATTCCACAAAATCTCAACCCATGAAGTAACTGTTTGAACAATTGCTTTAAAATCAATATGATGATAATATAATTAAATGTTTAAATAATTCTTACTTTATCTCGCGCGCCATCATCAAATCGAACTCTAGTCATGATTTGCCATACAATTTGACTACGCTGAGCAGGAGTAAAAAATGTTTCTCGATCTTTAATAATGAAGCTGAAATTTAAAAATGTGATGCAAAATCACGAAAGGTTTCCTTGTAGACTTTATTTTTATAGACTAAAGTAATTTGACAGACGGAATTATTTAATTTGCATTTACCATTCTTCTTTAGACCTGGAAAAAGAAGCCATGAAAAATGATGGCTCCGCAGGAATCCGCTCGTGGTTATAGTCAAATAATTTCATTTTCTTAAACCTTTTCCACCACCCTATTACTTCGCTTCCATCGGGGTTGAATTTATCCTGTACAAAAGAAATCGCAGCATTAAAATACATCAAATTTAAAAAATACTATAATCTTGCAGATTGTAATTTGCAAGTTAAAAGCAATTTTATATAAATAAAATGATCGGTCAATGGTCAAGAGTTGTATGTCATAAAAATACTTTATTTACACCACTACAAATTTTTAATAAGAAAATTGCTAAAAACACTATAGCTGTAACATAGCGCTTTAGAAAATATTCTAAATTAAGGCGAAGATTGAAAGAAATGGAGAGGAAACATACCAAGGCTTTGTAAGATATAGAGATGAGTTTCTAATATCCATTCAGGGCAAGAAAATAGAAACATTTTAACATTAGTAAATATTGTAGAACATTTATAAGTATACAGATCCACCAATTTTCAGCACACTTTTTATCTTGTAGCCCATATCCGTAATACACTAGTATTAGAGTGTGAATTCATTAAAGCAGCATGCTAATTGTCTGTTATACATACTACTAATACAAAATCGCTTGTATTACCGCACTCTTTAAAAACATTAAAATAGCATGCGACATGCAAAAAACAATTTTTTTATTTCAGAAAAATAATTGGAATATTTAATATGCGGAACATTAAGCAACGTAAATCTAATAAGATTCTAAATAACCCTACCCCCAAAAATGTGACATTGTTACATTCAATTAACAATAATACTAACTTCTGTACAATTATGTCTATTCTGTCCATCTAATTTATGTGAACACGGAGAAAGTTCTTGTTCGTAATCATATTGCATGAGTTTAAATTCTAAACGACCTACATACTAATAACGTTAATAAAAAATAAATAAAAGATTTCGTGTCATATATGACAGGGTATTCATGCACTTCGACATATTATATATTATATTGTAAATAATTAAACTTAGGGGGAAAACAATATTTATTAAAAATAAAACTGTCACTGTCATATGTATAAATATGATAGCCAGAACGAGTACTCATTTGTTTGGGTATAAATGATTATTTAATATTAAGATGGATCCTTTTAAACCTTTTATAACAGACAGTGCTAAGTCATTTGAAAGAGATTTGGGCAATGTGTATGTTGGCAAACATCCTTATTATCAGTTCATGTATAGTTCGTGTATCGTACATGCATTCGACATGGTCGTTGTTGCACTGCAAGTTTGTTTCGCAAGTTAGTGATTGCAAATAATGCAACGGCCAATTTCTACTTACGAAGGCTATGTCTAACTACCATGTAGAGATAATGTCTAGTTTGTACATTAAAACACACACAAATCAATAAGTTAAGTATTCAATGTAAGACTCAGGCTCAAGCTGCATCTAGGTATATCATATTGTACTAAAACTCAATGGTGAATTATTAGTAAGTCACTGTAAGTTTAAGAAAATAGGTATTTATCTAATGCTCGCCATAATATTATTGCAAAGCCGTCCAACGGTTACCGGTATTTTATTATAGACCTACCAATTTATTATTTGCATTGTATCATCTATTTTTGGGGTTGGATTGCTATAGTAATTAAAATCCGAATGGGTTACTGCATTTTAAGATTTAAATGGTTCCACTACTCGTATATAACAGAAATACCACAATACAAACACCAAATACTAAATTAAAAGATTAAAAATGTATGACGCTATTATGGCTGAACGTGCTTTACTAGAATACTGTAGTGGGAAAGTCCCAGAAGGACAGCCTGAGAAATTCGTTTGCAACAGCACACGCAATGTACTGATAATATTATCCTATTCGATCTAATAAACAATAACCTTCGACACAGTGAAACAGACATTTATATGGAAATCCTTTTACAAGTAGGATGCATAATCCGATTTAGAGAACAAAATGAGGTTTGGTTTTGACAGGCAAATCGGTATCATTATTCTACCTGGTATCGTTTCTCGTACATATACCTAGTTTTAATGCTATAACAGTGTTGAATGTTATCGGTTACAAATATATAAGGCATAATGTCAATGTCATCAATGTCATTTCATAAAAGTGGCAGGAGCATCATAATATTTCCTTCTGGTTGACTTAAACGTACTAGACGTGCATAGGCATGTCCGTTTTAATTACAGGTATTTGGCCGTATATGTACTAATAGGAATATATGTACTTGATTTTTTATCAATAGTCAACAATGTGTGACGATTTTTACTACATGCAAGCGCTTGTCAAAAATGTATGACAGTGTATACAAAACGTTTCTTTATAGTAATTCAATATTCAGTTCAGTAGGTACATTGTTTGTTTAATTGTGTAAGATTAATTGCCCTTAATTATTGCTTGTGTGTGTTGAAATTGCATGGTCAGCAAGTAAGAAGGTAAAATACGCATAATTTATTATTGTCAACGTCAATTGCTGACAAGATTGTGGCTCTTACAACCTAGGGATAACCTATAAGTATTGAAGTCTTGCAACATTTAATAACGGTTACTCGACTCAAGTAGGTATGTATAATTGAATCAAGAAATAGCAATTAATTGTTGCGCAATAAATTCCATTTAACAATTCTTTGGAATTAGCTTTAATGTGTGTGTGTGTGTTGTGTAAAAGCTGTCCACAAAAACACTTTCAATTTTAATGCTTTACGATGCACCTTGACTTAGGTTGTTTTATCGAAAATGTAAGAAATATATACCTGCTCTACAATTAAATCGACAAAATAGATACATAAACAAAATTATTGGGCAAAATTTTCAAATCAAGCATATAACGTTTTCTTTTCCTTCGGTTACTAATTGTCGGGTATGTTCGACTATCAGTATATAGCTAGTTGTAACTAGCAACTACTGTGTCTGCAATCGTACTATTTCCGGCATTTCATATATAGACAAACTTACAGAAGCTTTTACCTATGCATATTTTATGACATAATTTCATGGACTTTCTAGAACTTCCCATGTAGAAATAGCAGTATTGCTTTTCCTTTGTAAATCAGTCGGCATACCATTCACCTTCTAAATCTTGGGTTCAAATGTTCAACGGACTAGGAAAGCCCATTAAACCAGCTCTATTCATTCTTACAACATGAAATGTGTCTTATTATTGCTTATTTCGTGGAAATAATTGTCGTCTTAAGCATTATATGTAGTGTATTTATATCAAATAATTCTCCCGTTTGTTACTTATCGTTAGCTCTATGGTTAATTGTGTTGCTTTATATGCAAAACCTATTTTAATACGTATGGCATTTATTTGTTCCCAGATAAATACAAACTAAAGCCAACTTTTGAGTTTTGTTTTCACAATCGTAAATATTTCGGTAAGGAAAATGTCTATAAAAATATGATGGAATGCTACAGGGAGGTCTGGCATTACAAACAGAATAATTCGCATAGCCAAATAAACATCGAATACTACTCTTATGATTGCAATGTTGAAATATTCAGATTGCATAATTAAGCACCGGGTTAAGTTCGAGTAATTACATTCAGTGTGTCGAAAGTCACTCTGATTTCGTCAGATTGAGGATGGGTTGAATTTTCATTTTGATGGGTTTCCCGTAGAAATAGGAAGGTTAATATTTATTATCTCCTATGGCATCTTTCGACATGCATGACTATATATGATATTATCCATTGTATAGTATACTGCATCTGATATGCTGCATCTGATATACTGCTGAGAGAACCTACTTATTTTGTATATTAGAAGTTGAACGCAGTAGAATGTCATTTGCATGCACGACAGTTTGTACTGACACTGTTGACATGCATCAATGTCATACTAGCACTAGGCCAATGAAAGGAATTCTAATCCTGGGGACTTTTCGGTATTTATGTGCTTCTTTACACAATTCTCGGTCAGTGCATTTTTTACATTGTTAGATATTCAGATACAAGTTGACAGCAAGGCTTTGTTATAATTGCAAGAGCGTAAATAATTTAAAACTGTGAAAGGTTATCTACTGAATTTTCACTACCAAAAAATATAATTACTAGGAGCTAATAATAAACAGTAGAATAGAGAGGAAAATACGCAGTAGCATCCACGAGTTTATTTCATGGCTTACCTAACTATTAGAGGGTAGCGCGGGTGTAGGCACCTGCAACAAACCCGCACCCTCACCCGTGCGGATGTGGGTCTGAAAATTATGAAAATTGCGGGTGCGGGTCGGGTTTTAAAGTTGGTAAATTTGCGGGTTTTATTTTATATATGAATTAGTTTTTACATAGCAAAATGATGTTTTACATAGCACAAACAACCAACACACAATAGTAGTTCATGAATGATGAATAACTCTGCATGTGATTCAAATCAGACACAAATTCAATATATTCAAAGTCAATACAACAAGAATTTTATGAATTTGCCGGTTTTTTGCGGGTGTGGGCCGGGTGCGGGTTTCGCTAGTGCGGGTTCCCTGCGGGTGCGGGTTCGATAATTTCGACCCGCTCTACCCTCTACGTAACTACCTAATAGTATCAGAAGTTACACAATACTTACAATGTCGAAGAATTCGCTTTGTACCTACGTACATAATACATAACTTACACTATTGTCATTTCCACTTAGAAAACTTTCTATGTAGCTTAAATAATATAGATACAATTTCCCCAATGCTTACCAATAGACACATAATATTATACTCGTGTAAGCACTTTAAATTTGCATTTGTTTTCACTCGGTTATATATTTGGCTCGCTATGTAGAATTTGTAAAAATGTACAATACATGGTGACTAAAACATTTTTCTTATGAGTGCTTGTATGAATAAGAAATTCGTGCATTGACTTATATGGCATCCACTTTAAATCATTTATGTATAGCTTCAGTTATTAGTTAAAGTAACTTGAATAATTAAGTAGTGGGGAATTGGCAAACAGAGGCACTTACTTTAATAGGCATTTTCATATTCATGATCTCAGCATACTTTGTCAAAACAGGCCATGGTGCATGTACTTTTACAAAATGAGTACGCGTATCTTGGTTAAACTAAGAAATCCAAATCAAACACAAACAAATAATTTACATTCAAGCAAAATAAAGTAAATTTGTCGATACATTAAATCAATAATGATTGGAAATGCAGCTTACTCTTTTTGTAGGATCTGGGGATTCGATCTCAAGACCTTCGTTAATCAAATTCCTTAGAAACGTTTTCCGTCTTTGTTCTTTGGCAAAATCTAAGTCGTCTTCAAAGACGAGCATGAGATCGATGCGTCGCAACCCGTCGTTAAAATACAAAGTTTCTCTATACGTACTAACAGACTGCAAATAATAAAAAATAGAAATTATCGATTAATATTATTTGCCCTTATTGCATACTCCATTTTACCGACAAATACCAATGCTCAACATTCATTTATAATTGAAAGAGAAGTTCTATAGCATATTAATACCTTTAATGTTTTTAAATTTCTTTGTCCGTTGTGTACTTACATTACAGTTTTTCTCGTTGTGATATATTTATTGTCTGAATATTTCTAATGACAGTCATTACTTATTACTACTCATAGTGGACTTTGCTAAAAATATAAGTTCATTGTTATTGTTGTACAATAAATTCAGCATTGTCTGGTCTTTCGAGAATAGTTTGAGAATTTGGCTATTTCATATATTTTATATAGGATAATGGAGTTATAATTAAGGTCATGGTTGTAATGAGCATTTTAGACGAAAGTTTTATCATGAGAAACATAATTCTGTAATGTTTTGTTAAATAAATACTGAAAAACTGTGACCCACACCACGTACAATTTAAGTTATGCTATGTAAAACTTATTTTATGTCCTTCATTGGTTAAGAAATATTAAATTGACCTATAACATAATACACGTATGCAAGTAGTATTTTATTTACACATTTTTATGACACTTAATTATTCTGTTTTGGGAATGCTTTGTAGATTTTATTCATGTTTGCATGATAGCATGATAAATAATACCTACTAAATAACCTACATGCACGCTTTTACTTTTATTAGGTATCTACTGATTTTGCATAATTCATTTACTTTACACTATACAAGATTTCCAGAAACGCACTTTTCGCGGGTAGTGGACTAATAATAACTACTACTTTCCTAACTAAATCACGGAATATTATTGCATGGACCAACTGTATTAATTAACGTCGTGAGCAGCAATGCAAATTTTTGGTATTAATAGTATTAAAATTTTAAGCACTAAATATATATAGCTAACACTAATAGCTATATTATATAATAATAAAACTTGTAGCTTATTAGCCATTTTAGCTTAGTTTAACGTCCTTATTAATACAAAACACATAACTTGTAAATAATAATACAGATGCCTAAATTAAATAAGTCAATTTTTGTATGGTACAGCTTACACAGCATGTTGTAATTGAAAAAAATATTTCCATTCGACTATGAAATTTATTAAATAAAACAATTGAAATAAGGATTCAGTTCCTAATTGTATAAATAATTTTTGTTGCTTACAAACTGCTTCATTTTTGATTTATGATGCATGTGTATTTGTAACATTTATCTTATGCAATAACGAACTTGCGTATGCATATTCTCATATGATAATAATGCAATTCCTCATTCAATATTGAAATATGTTTGAACAAACACACTTCGCACCTGTCAAATTGCGTTTCAATTGTCACTTAAATATGTATTTACCTTTTGATGGCTTTTCGCTATTAGGAAATTGGCGAATTTGAAAGATGTATTATCTAGTATTGATGCATTAATTCAAGTGCCATAATAGCTGAAAAGCATAACATTATTCAACCACAGATTCAGCCACATAATATATCATTTAGAACTTTTTCTTTCGACTCAAGCTGCTCTTCCACCTATTGAAACTAGTTGGGTATCGTAACCGTAATGGTATAATAATTATTGTCTAATCCGTATTAGAAACATTAAGTAGCATTATTTAGAGCATAAAGCCAGAAAATTTAATGCATATTAGCATTATCTGCAACTGTAATATCTCTAGAAATATTAATTCTAGATTGTCACTATCTAGCTTTAAATAACGCTCACATTATTGAATTTCTTAACCTTCAGACATCAGACAGAATAACCATTACAATGGTTAAAATACGTTGGTCTGCCAACCCCGAGAGCTTATCTTGAGTAACGATATTTACGCAATATTCTAAACCAACAGCTTTGTATTTAATTCAATGTGCAACCCCACCCTGATAAATCGATATGAGTTTGCTTTCACAACTAACTGAAGTGTCTCAACCGACTTCATCACTACAAAAATAAGCACCTCTTGAGTAAAGTGGTAAAACAACATTTCAACCATGATTCTATTAGTATTATCATAATGCTAATACGATTATAGCTACCATAATTTTGTAAGGTAGCATTGGATGGATAATTTTAAAACAAAAGATATTTTCAAATTGATTTAGTTAAGACTCATCCTAGTTTACTACGCAAACATTATAATATGAATTATAATATCAAGAAATACCTTACCTACACTGAGTTACTAAAAATCGAAATAGTTAAATTTTCTGCCTTTGACTGTCTTTACGCCTATATGCAAATGTAGGCGTAAACTTGATGGACTGACTACCCGTTAATGAATTCAATAATCGCTTTCTTAATTCTGGCGTCGTTTCCAGTCAAAGAATGATTGACGGATCAAATTTATTTCTTATTCAGGAAAAATCACAACTTGACTTTGCTGGCAAATGTCATCACCTAAATTTTAATAGAATATTCTGAAATAAAACCAGCAAATGTGAATGTTTAAGTCTAGTTATAACAAATAATAAAATACCTTTATCCATGTTAAGATAAGCATATGAAAAGTAAACCACTTTCAAACAAGTATCGAAATGAGATATTTACAAAAATACAAATGGGCAAATCATTATACAAAGCCTCCTACACTTACTAAATGTAAAATTTGTGAAGTATTTGCCATTTCAACAGAGTAAAGTGTGAGGTGTCACTTATAATGAAAGAGAAGAGTCAGGTGTCAATATTTGTACTTCGCTACTCTAAAACCTAGTGCTCATCTGAAGAGATATTAAGGTCATGAAGGTGCTGACCGATTGACACTAGATCCTACAACTGCGTGTACCAAATTATCGCAGTGCGTTTGAAAGACAGACGGACTGACAGATTTTCCAACTCTGTCAAGTATCTTAATAAACCTACCTATCAGGGATTGTACGTTTTTCATGCATATTCAATATGTCTGTTAAAACAGCCATATTACATGTACATGTTACCAGCTAACATCCATGTGCGTGTAAATTTTCCCAAATGTATGCCACCCAATCAGTGTTAATGGTCTCCCTGTAAATTATGTATTTGTAACATCCAAGCTACTTTTGCTACCACCAAGTAATAATGTTCAGTTTTTGCAGAGTTTCTTATTAGAAAATCTGACTAATAAATCATGTTATGATGAAATTATTAAGACTGTCTAATGAATGACTGTAAACTTTGTGAAAAGTATAATGAAATTGCATTAAAAAATAACTTACACCATTGCTACTAGAGGATGAAGTTGACGAAGAACTCGTTGGACGCTCAGAATCCATCTGGGTACCATTGGCACTTTTAGCTGGAGCTTCATTTTCGCTATCCACAATTAACCCGGGATTGTCATAGCCAAACTTCCCGTTAAATCCATTGCCATTCATCCCCGCTTCAGGATCTAGTAAAAGAAACAAAAACAGTGAATTTCGAATACTTCTGACGGGGTCACACAACTCACCTTGAGATCTTTTACCTTGCAAAATAAATATTGCATTTAAAAAGAATGGAAAATATTGGATGGTATTTTACGTATAATTAAGTAGGTATCTACGATTATTTGAATGAATATTCACTCCGCAGACCTTTCCTTCACTCATGATGAGATATAGAGGTGTATAAACTATAATTACGATGGTTTACCTATTAAAACTGGAGATTTTATCATATTGTCAGGTTCAAGAGTTTTTAAATTGATTCCTAGTCTTCGATTTTCATGCAAAAGTGATACAATTTCTTCGTAGGCTCCACATTTCAGTCAATGTCCGATGACAGCTTTATTATCGTTATGCACAATTCCCACCATCATCACCTCGAAACGTGGTAATATTTTGATGCCGAAAATAGCAAGTGTATTTACTACAGCATGCATAATAGACATAGTATAGAAGTGAAGTACTAATGCAACTAAAGGCTTAAGGTAACTGTCTAACTTAAGGTAACCGAATATTATAAGGGAACAATTGAGAATTTTTAATTGCGAAAATACTGACAGACATATATATTAAGAATACGTGTGGGGTATAGACGGGTAAACTTAAGACTTGATGCTTGAATTCAGAAGATTGTCCATAGTGGTAGCGGTGTGAATAATTTATCAGCTTCACATGAATATCGACCGTGAAGAGACAACCTGAATGATTCCTAACGGAGCAAAGTTTCGGAAACAACTAAAATTGTTATCATCAACGAGTTAGTAAATCGAGGAAAATTGAGCAGAGTGAGAAAGCTTTTTTATCGCAAAGTTATTCTTTGGGAAAACTTTATATTCGCCATAAAACCCATTCGAGAGGAAATGTCTCGGCGTTTAGCATTAGTGGTATAAGAAATATACGAATGTAGCTCATGAATAAATGATTAGGCATACCGTCTACAATACATACTCTGAATAAATTGAATTACATTACCATGGAAGGCTTCGTAAACGGAATGTTAGAAACGGAAACATTCAATAGCAATATAATGTTATTGGGATTTTAGCAAAAACACAATTTATTATAACTAATAGATTTTTAGTAGAAGGCTGCCCTGTAATGGAAAGGATAAATATGTAATGCCAACTTACGAATAAACAGCTAGACAACAGTTTTTAATGTTCTCGTATTTTTATTTGTAGCTGTGTGAATTCGACCAATCATGGTCGCAGCGTTCATACTATTAGTTAGGTAAATAGTTACCTAAATAAAAGTAAAATTGTACGTTAGGTACCAATGTTAACAAACCTCCTTACCAAAACTGCTTCTTATTCAAACCGCATAATTACCCTGCACCAATGAACCAGAGCTAAATGTTTCATACAGTCATCAACATTGACTATGAGGAGGCAACTTGAAACTAACTTCTAGTTTATTTGATGTTCGGAAGCTTTTCAACTACAAATATAAACTAATGACATACATCCTCTTGTAATTTAGTTTCAATTTATATTATTTGTAAATTATAAAAAATTCAAAACGGATGTAAAAAAGCAGCGTAAGATACACAATTACTGAATAATAACAGCTGTTTACTGCTGCTTTGTCAACTTATTTACTAACTGATGTTATCAATTGAGTTGTAAATTGCTAAACAGCCAATATAGTTGTAAACTATTTTGACAAACTTTGAACGAATTCAAGTGATTCGTAGTAGAGATATCGAATTACATGATACACAGACGGACAAACACAACGTTCCTATAAAGTAGCTTCCTCTACTAAATATTAAATGCCACAGATTGACTCCATTTTCAACCTGGACCTTTGCTATGACCCATAGGGGTCGGGATAATTAGCCCGAACGAGTAAAAGCTTAGTATAAGTAGTTCTAGGTCCAGGTAGA
>JABASD010002626.1:0-25187 GCA_019776165.1 Pogonognathellus flavescens
GGGGGGGGGGGGCACAAGCCCGGTGAGTCCATACATAGATACACCCTTGCATCATACTACTTGTTCGCAAAAATTTCGTAATATTATTTCAGTCAGTAGTCAATATACATTTCACAATTTCTGATTATTGAAATAAAAGTATAACCTTCAGTTTTTATATTTAAGATCGTGCAGAGAAACCTTCAATGCAATTTTTAGAAAGAATTGAAAGAGGACAATATCAATCAGTATGAACTTCTTTTGTTAGAAAGAAGATTACTGTCTAAAATTCCTCATTAAATCAGAAATGGAAACTATTATGACATCCGAACCCAAAAAATTCCCTAAACTTTTCTTGCATAAAGTGCAGAATTTTCAACAACAAAATTCTTCCAACAAAATTTTCGAGTTGGGCCACATTACAGCAATCCCGGAGAATCTTCAGCAACGTTTTCGAATTTCCACTCCAATGATACCATTGCTATATTTATTCCGGGTTGGTGTCATGATTTGCGTTTTGCCATTTTCAATTATTATTCATTCCACCTCGGATAAATTCTTTTCCACTTCTGGCGTGCATCAAAAGGTTTGTTTTGCAAATCGTAGTCAAGAACAAAATAAATTAAATAATACCAGGTATACTTTTAATTGAAATTTTCAGATTTTAGTTATGACGGGACAAATGATTGCAGGAATTTACATACTCCATGTTATTTTCTATGCGCCATCGTTTTGGCCAACAGAGTTTGAAAGAAAAACGTACCAATTTTCTCTAATTGCGTATTACATGTGCACATTTACTTCATTTGTCACTTATTGGAGAAAAATAAAAGCTTTTGCAATTATGATGCAAGAATTTCAAAATACGTGTTCCATGATGGAAAATTTGCAAATTGAATTTCCCAAGGAACTTTATGTACGCAGTATTTTCTTAAATGCTTTATTCCCTAATCTGTAATTTAGTGATTTTTTTAATGACTTTTGAATTAAATAATTTTAGATGAAGTTTTTTGGGATTCTGATGTCTTTATTTCCAATTGCATGGACCTTATTAGATTTAATGGTACATACATTTCGTCGAAGCAGCGGAGGTCAACCTCTGATGGATTTATGGACTCAAGCAGCCAAGGCAGTATTGGTAAGGTAGCTTAATCTAAACATTTCTTTGTTAACTTCTTTTTGTTATCGGTAAGTAATTAGTAAACCCAATATTTAAATCTTATTTAGAAATCTCCATCGTTTGAAATTATGTCGAGCAATTTTCAAGTATTTTTCTATGTTGCTGGAATAATATGCACTGCTTTGCCAGATCATTTTTGCATTTTTCTAATACTGACGTGCGCTCTCACATTGAAAATAATTCTTAATTGCTTTCTCAAGCATGTGGAAAAAGGATATTTATCTAAAATGCAAAGAGACCAAGTAAAGATTATTTATTTTATTTTATTAATATAACTCTTACTTGATTTTTACTATAAAGCATTTTACAAGGATTACACTTCTTTGGCATGTCAATGCGTTTAATTTTAGGTTCTTGACGTAGTGTCCCAAGTTGCCTGTCTTGTAGATTCAATTAACAACGCGCTTGGGTGGATTATATTCTCGGTAACCTTCTTTAACTGCCCGTACTATGCATATGCTGTTGAAGACATCATTTCAAAAGATTTTCAGAAGAAATTGATTGATAGCGTGTACCTGGCGGCATATTGCATTACTATAATGGTCTCTGCTGGCGTGGACCATTCGGTTGGACTTCAAAATTAATTCGTCAGAATGGCTGATGCAATTTACATTGAAATTATTACTGTAATAAATAGTAATAATGTGTATTATGGTTTTGCATAGACGCAGTCTTTTATTAAATGTCTCCGCAAATCATGTCCACCTTTTTCTGAATCAGGGAAAACGGATTTGTTACCACAGAACGTAGCATTCCTATTACATGAAATTTCTACAAATCGAGTGGGTTTGGAAGGAGGTGGAGGAATTTTCACCATTACTTACGGACTGGTGGGAAACGTAAGATTATCCACAAAAGAAAGCTCTAAATCTACCTGTAAAGAGAACTCTCATTTTATTTATAATGTTGAAAATCATATATAATATGCTTGCAATTGAAACGTTTACAGATCCTGTCAATTATTCTTACATACGCTGTTATCATAATACCGTATCGATCAGGGGCACCGGAACCCGATGTGCAGAGTGTGAAATGTACGCCCTGAATTTCAGAGTTTTCAGAGTTCAAAACTAACAGCTATAAAAGATAATAATTTATAAAAGTGGACTAAAGTCATTTATAATTGCCTCGAAAAGAAATCTCTTTTGTGTAATAAGCGGTTTTTAGGATTTTACTGGTTGTATTTATTTGCCGATCCGAGTGCTTTAAAATTGTAAATCTTGAATCGACGAGGAATAATTTTTTGAAGCAGAAAAATGCAGATTTTGTCAAAGTTGATAATTTTATTATAAAAGATAATTTTTATTACTTTCAGTCCCACTTCAAGTTGACACCAATTTCGTACCCCCACGTCCCACGCTCCCTACCCAGTAAAATCCTGTTTATCATCACTTCATTGGTTCCGCGACTATCTACAATATGATAATTAAAATGAGCAAAATAAATCAATGCACCAAATAATAATAATGGAAATATTTATTTTGTACTCACAACAGAAAAAAATAGCATAAAGGGCTAAATAACCATTTTTTCTCACGTTTTTGTTGGTGGCAGGTGCCTCCATACTCGGTACGTTCTTGCTAAAACTTAAACGTAGACCTAAAATGACTTTTCAAGTCAAAAATGTCAATACACATACATTCGCACTGAATTTTCTGATGCTTTAAAAACACCACTTCATAAAACTAATGAAGTTAAACGCTCATATGATAAAGGACGTTCCGAGAGGTGGGCGCTTGGAGTACTTTCCCCACCAAACATCGAGGCATTTACAGAAATTGACTTCAAAGTACCAAAAAATCTCAAAAATATTCGCGCTGCTGAATTTCGTTGGGTTTTGGTTCATTTTATCTTTAATTATACTAAAATTCCTCGCGCTAGGCGTAAATAAATATAGTTTTGTTAGTTTGTGAATTTATCATGATCATGATTTATAATTGAAGCACTTTTTGCATGGGATTTACAGCGTACCCCTCGCGAAGAGAAATCCTGAGTACGCATTTGCGATCTTCTACCACAATTTGAAGAGTCAATCCATTTACTTGTAGCCTTTTACTGCTTCAACTCAAAGTGCTTTTTGTTTGCAAACACTTACTTTAGCATGAGAGCTTCTTTCACTAATCATAATCATAAATCAATAAAATCCCACAAGAATGATTTTAATATTATTATTAAAAGGTCTAAGGTCTAACAAATAAATAGTTATTGAGAAATCGTTCTAAGCAATTTAGCATTCGTTCATTTGTCATTCTTCCTTGGACTGTTATTTTGAAGAATCTAGCACAAAACTACCTTGAAAAGCCTAAAAACTTTAAAAGCTAAAAAACAATGGCGAATACAAAAGCGACTGTTTTCTTAGACAAAATAAAACATTTCCAAAGAAGAGAGCCGTTCAAAATTGTAGAGTTCAATAACTCTTCACACAAGCTACAGAAATGTTTGAAAATTTCAAATTCTTCGTTGCTACCATTGCAATATCTTCTAAGAGTTGGCTTCGTGACTTTCGTTCTACCCTTTTCGATTATTTGCGATTCAACTTCAAATAAGTACTTTTCTACTTCCCGTTTTTATCAAAAGGTATAACTTAAATCAATATTTATTTCGGCAAGAATGATCAATTATAATATTATTTTACACTGATATAATTACTCAATAATGTTTTTGGTAGATTTTAGTAGTGATGAGCCAGTTAATCGCTGTGTCGTACATCGTTCATTCGGTTTTCTACGAAGCGACCATCTGGGAAACTAAATTTGAAAAAAAACTTTACCAAATCAACCTCACCTTTTATTACATTGCAACGCTTACAACATTTGTCACCTTCTGGAGAAAAAGAAATGAGTTTGTTCATATGATGAAAGAATTTCAAAAAACCTGTTACGCCATGGAACAACTAAACATTGATTTTCCTTCCAGACGAAGTGTAATTTTGTAAAACTATTTTTTATCACCGCTGTAGCCGTAGCTTATTTGAATTATTCAATTAATATTTTAGAAATCATAATGCAATTTTTTATCTTACTTAATTTTTGCACAGATGATGTTTTGGGCAGTTCTCATTTGTTTACTACCAATTTTGTGGACTACATTCAGCATTTTCCAAACCTTTTTTGCCGTCGTACTATGGGGTATATATGACAAACCCGTTACAGAATCCGTCGTTGCACACGCCTCATTCATTTATGTAAGATTAATAGTTTAGAAAGATCTTTCATTTATCTTTAGATTAGATGATTTGTAACTTCTTAAATCACTAATGTAACGAAATGCTGAAGAAATTTCTTATTCAAAATTAGGACTTAAATATTATAACATTTAAGTTATAATTTTGAATAGGATAGGATTTTCGTCCCCCAAAGAGAAATCCTAGGTACGCCCTTGTAAATTATCGATTTTTTTGTTTCTAGCAATCTTCATTGTTTAAAATGATGCCTGGCGAATTGCTGGTTGCTTTCTGGATACTTGGAGTAACTTGTAGTGCTTTAGCTGATCATTTTGGCATTCTCCTAATGTTGACTTGTGCTATAACATTGAAAATAATTCTTAGTTGTTTTCTAAAACATGTGAACAAAGGAAACTTTTCCAAACTGCAGAGAGACGAAGTAAGGGATTATTACATCTAAAAGTTCTCCAATAGTAATTTTTTTAATGCATGATGAAATTTTTCCAATCGTTTTTCAGATATTGAACACAGTTACTCAAGTTAGTTCGCTTGTAGACTCTGTAAACAATTCTATTGGATGGATTATATTCACAGTAACTTTTTTCAACTGTCCCTACTATGCTTATTCTATCAAGGATATAATTTCGGCCGACTACCTCAAAAAAGCAATAGATTGCACGTATATTGGAGCGTACTTTACTACGATGCTCGTTGCTGCCAGTGTTGATCACTCGGTTTGACCAAAATTAATTAATATTTTTGTATTATTTTAAAAATTGCTTTATTTTTCCATACCAGCATAGGAATGCACTGAAACACTTAAACTGAATATTCTAAATGGGAACCTGAACCTTTTTCATATGCAGAAAAGCAAATAAGTTACCTAATACAGTTTCTAATAAAAACAGAAATGTCGCATCCTTTGGTTTTTCAAATTTCAACAAAAAAGTATTCATACAAATGTGTACCTCTATCAAGGTTTACGGTTGCGTCAATTGATAAGAGTCAATATAAAAAATCTTAATTGGCTAAATAAACCTGAGTTAATGATTTTGTTGTATAAAAAGAAAAATAATTTATTTGTATATTAAACGAACCAATTGTAAAGTAGATAAGTAAGGTTATTTTTCTTTCATATGTCTAGACGCAGTCTTTTATTAAATGCCTCCGCAAGTCATGTCCATCGTTTTTCCAAACTGGCCAGAAGGAGCAGGAAGATGAGTTAACGTCCCAAAACGTCGCTTTCTTACTGCAGGAAATTTCTACTAATCGAATTGGTTTAACTGGGGGAGGCATTTTCACCATTACTTATGGATTTGTGGGAAGTGTAAGATATATACTAGAGTAAATGTTTATGGAACCTATATGAATATTTATTTTAACATTTATGGTGCAAAAATTCCTTTTTTTTCACAGATTTTATCACTCATACTAACATATGCCGTTGTAATAATACCATATAGACCTTAACTACTTAAGGAATTGGTAATGTCTGTATAGTTATGATGTTCATTATTTCAAATGCGAAATATGGAACTTTGTTTCGGAATCGATACCACAGTTAGGTAGAACTATTACAAATAACTGTACAAATCAATTACATACAAAAACGCTCTTTGAATAAAGATTTTTTCTGCTGTCCAGATATTGTTGCTTTATTGTTAATGTGGTAATATTTTAGAAAATGGATGACATGTTTGGTGTATAGCATAATAACGAATACAATGTAAGTGTATGACACAAAAACAGGTAATAAAAACAATTCGTTTACTGTAATAACAAAACTTTGCACTGGTAACAATTCCGGGGTCAATCTCTAACCATTTTAAAATGTGGGCACAAAAATTGCATTAATTTAGCAGATTTATTATTAGTACATACTTGATCTACTAGCAACATTTTTCAGTTTTTATGGACAACAGAAGAAGGAGGCATATCCACGCATGCAATTTTTTAAGTCCATGCTGACTCTTCGATGTGGCCAACATTTTGCACCATAAGACATGAGACTACTGCATTTGGTACTGTAACAAGCACCGTTTCTCCAACCTACAGCATCTATAATTAAAATGCACCCTAATTTTTATTCAAATTCACTCAAGAAATCGCAAAATTAATAAAAATACACTTCACCCCTTAATAAATTAGCATTAAAATACTTAGAAATGAAGTAATAAAAATAATTCTGGTAATTTTTCTTACTAGGGTTCTCCATCCGGATTCGTGGACGTTGTCCGTTGCAAATTAAAACTAACGAAGCTAACAAAATTACGAAAAGAATTGCTAATCTCATTTTCATAAATCCAACTTTATTTGAACGCATGCAAATTTACAATTAATATACCTAACACACTTTTCAACAATTACCAAATACTATTTGTTATTATGTACACGATAGAACTTTTAATTTGTAAATAATTTCGATCAAGGCCAAAAAAAGAGATATAAATATGATACATTTATACGGTCAAGTCTTCTAGAAATCTAAAACTGATGTGAAACGTAACAAGTCGTTTAGTGGTCCTATCCTAACTAATTCCTTTAACAAATAATAAACTGTAATGCTAATATTCATCATTTGGTTTTAGCTTCACACTTTATGCATTCCTACATACTGCATTGCATGACCTAATAGAATTTTTTGTAGTAGAAAGTTTTTGCAAGTTTAGAAATTTTACCTCAAACCAAGAAAGAGTACTGCTAACTGTTAAGATAATAAAATTAAAGTGTAGGTGTAATGATGTAAAAATATTTCGTATTATTATATACAGTGTACTCTACTTATGTGATCAGGATACAATACATGATTGGTATTATTAGTATTATAGCAGTGCTGTGTAATTAAAACATACGCACTTGTACGCACATAAAGCTAAGATATATTATACATATAGGTATTACCAAACCACACACACTTAGGCTAAATGCAACATGATATTTGTTACGGTAGGCTGCTATCAGTAGAGATGGTCAATTATTTTCTATTATCTCAAATAAAGTCAATGCCAGTTTTGGCTCCTTTGCTTTGCAATAAGAATACATCTAAAGAAGGGTAAACTTTATTTTAAGAGTAAAAGAGGTATTATTTATTATTAGTTCATAAAAGTATGTTCCAAAGATTTTAGTATATGAATAATAAAAACTTTAAAATAACATTATCTTATCAATATTACATTTTTTGGTACTTCTATTTTACGTTGGCCAAGAATTGTGTTAAAATGTCCATAGTGTTAATTAGAGGAAACAGATTTCACAAATAATGGTTTCAAAATTGATAACATTTAAAAATACAGATAAAACCAGAAGTGTTTAATTTTGAAATTTATTTTACAATACTTAAATTATATTAATAATGATAATGAAATATTTTGAGTTCTATTTCTATTCAATTGGTATTCGAAAATGAATGCATTAAAAATTTAACACATATACCAATACAAACATTTAACATGTGTCCTTAAGCCAAATTTTCAGTTTTGTTACGATTTCAGTTTTAGTACTTCGTTGAATTACTTTGTTTCCTCCACCTCGAGTTCGACGTAAGACTACAATGTAAAAGAATTGAAATGGAATAAAATTGTAAAAAAGACACATAAAAGGTGAACTTATGAAAATGAAGGTATGACCGTATGACTTACTACTTCATTAGTTTCATGGTTCAAAATATCCTCGAACAATTTACTCAAGCTTTTGAAAGTAGGGCGATTGCTTGGCTCAATATCCCATGTCATCAACAACGCGTCATATCTAAAATATTTTAAATTGTTAATTAATTTTAGATGCATAACGACTCGTAATTTACTTAAGGCAATCAAGAGTTAATTCTATTGGTTTGTTTCTAAAGCATAACTTACATAGTTGTAGTGGCATATCTGGGACATTCCATACGTTCTCCAGCGACTAAGTCTTTTAAAAACTTTGCACTAAATGAAACACCTGGAAAAGGAACTTCTCCCAGAGAGAACATCTCCCATAATGTCACGCCATAAGCCCAAACATCAGATTCCGTCGAAAAAATCATGTCTTTCAGGAGTTCAACCGACAACCACTTCCATGGTAAAGGCACCTTATCAAAACATCAAAAAGAAAACTTAATTTCTCAATTTGAATGCAACAATTTTTACTTTAATACATTACATTTACTCCTCATACATATTTTTTTTAATTTTTCTTTGCAATAAAATAGAAAAGGAAAAGTTGACTTTTTAATGAGGGATGTAAAAAAGTGTAATTGCTGAAAGTTACGAACTTGTTTCTTTTTCTTGTACAGGTTATCTTCGTATAATTGCTTTGACAGACCGAAGTCCGTAATTTTAACAATTAAATCCTTTGTGAGTAAAATATTTCGAGCAGCCAAGTCACCATGAACAATTTTCTTGGCAGCCAAATAATCCATTCCTTCAGCCGTTTGCATTGCCCATTCACACAAGTTATTAAATGTTATACTTTCAGTTTTGAAAGCCTCGTTCGTACGTTGATCTGTCGCAACCTTTGCTCTGAAAATGCAAACATAATTTTAGGTAGGCACAATTATTTCCTATGAAATAATTGCACCCTTCGTGCACATTGATACTGAATTTCGCATAATAGTACAATATCATTATTTTAAAACATGATTGTTACGTTTGCTGGTGATCATCAGGTGTTGATGCTGGGACTCTCGGGTTTTTGACATATTGACTTCGATGGTTTCTCAAATATGTCTCTAAAGATCCGTTTTCACAAATCTCTATTACCAAGTAAATGATCCCTAATTTTTTTCAAACAATATTCAATTTTAATAATTATTATAAAAAGTAGGTAAAATGTCCAATTTTGTCTTTTTAGAATTCTTACGATCTTTTATCTCTTTGGTGTATGCACCTTCCAACAGTACAATATTTGAGTGTATTCCTATGAAGGTCATAATTTTTAATTCAGAAAGCAAAGCTTTAAAATAAACAACATCAGCGTTTGGGCTAACGCTTTTAATTGCAACTTCCTTTGCTGTGCCATCACTTTGAGTTAATTTCCCCCGTATTACTTTCCCATAAGCTCCACTTCCCAGTAATTTTCCTTCTGCATTACAAATTAAAATTCAATTAAAAATCTCTCTTTTAGGTTTCATTTTAAAAAAGTGTGGTAAATTGAATTTCTACGGACAATTATTTATTTTCTACACACACTGCACTGTTAAAATTTATTATTATTATTTAAAAATGTAAGGAATGTACATACTCATTTCTAGAAGATCTTTGTCCACTTCATACTTAGTATTATAAGGCAATGACAAAGGATCCATATCTTTTTCGTATTGATGGGGAATGCTAGTGCCTCCAAATAAAGCGCTATCGTATCCCTGGACAAACTTGTCAACTTCCGCAGTGGTGAGCGATCGTAATAATTTCTACATTAAAAAAGGTAAACGTTGAAAACGTTGTAAACGTTGAAATGCTAATAGAATAGAATAGAATTAGAAACTCTCCGAATCAAAAATGAATAGTAATAAAATTTTTGGTACAATTTTTATAACACGTACCCTACTTTTTCTTAACGCTCTAAATTGTATTGTTAACCCAAAAACCAGAACTAAAATGACAAGAGTTACTCCAATCCCCAATCCAATGGAAGTTCTTTTGTCAATCCCACTTGCTACTGCATCTTTTGTTTGTCCAAGGTTAAAAGACGAAAATTATCATTTAGGCATGTCAATTAATATTATGTAATGTAGGTAATCTTCAAACTTCACATTTTAATGATTTTAATTATGTGGACAAACCTTCAACATTTAGCGTAAATATTTGCTGTACAGAACCACGAAAATTGGTAGCTTTGCAAATATATTCTCCATTGTATGATTCATTGGCAGTTGGGAATCTCAAGACAGCTTGTCCTTTTTCATTCTTCAAGGTCAATAATGGTTCATAATCACTCTGATTTTATTCAGAGAAAGAGAATAAAAGTGTTAATTATTTGAACTAAATTCTTGAGCTTCAATTAAAAATTTGATTCGACTTGTGTTATATAAAATGTAAAAATAAAATAGTAATATATAGTTACATTATTTTGGCCGTATCTTTCCCATGTTATAGTCGGTGGTGGATTGCCTGTTGCAGAACAAATTAAATTCATGTTGGTATCTCCGGTGTAGAAAGTCAACTTACTTTTCTTCTCTACAATTGTAGGCGGTGAAGATTCTGTTGCGGTAAAAGTAAAAATAAAATTAGAAGAATATCTTTCAAATTATATGTAGGTACAAGAAACATGACCATGTTTTATACCATGCACGTTAATGTCCATTGTAATATTAATCCAATCCTCCGTCGAATTTATCAAAGGTACCATACAAATTAATTGAATCACGTCGGTTGAGTCAATGAAAATTGAGGACGTCCTTGAAATCGATTCCAATTGCTCACCTTCTTCTGTATCATTAAAATCTTCTACACACGACAGAAGCAATATAATATCATTAAGAAACAAAATAAAAATGAGCAAACAAAAATTTCCATGTTAAAAAAATGCTTACGTTTTTCTTCCAGGAAAGAGATTGTGCCATTTCGATAAACAAATCCCCAGGTTATTTCTTGAGACACAACAAATCCAATTCCATTGCAAGAAGCAATAAAATATTCTTGTGTGTGAATCTTTTCCACAATTTTGTCCAATTTAAGTAAAACTGTCGGTGGAACTGGAGAATCGACGGAATCTATAAAACCAAATGAGAATGTTTTTATTTGAAAATTAATTTGGTAACCAAAAAAGAATTTCTAGTAATAATTGTGTGTGTGACTCATTTCCATTTGTATATAAAAGGGGCTTACAGCGATTTCCGTCAAATCCTTTATAAAATTGAACAATTTTCTGAGTATCGTTTACAGAGCATAAAATTATTCCTGAGTCAGGAGGAGATACCAACATAGTACAGTTTGGTTGCCAACATTTGCGTCCAATCACTTTTGTAATCATAGGACAGACATCCTATATAGTAATAAAAAATAATTAATCATACAGTTGATCGTGTTCAAAATTATTAGAGACAATTTACTCTATAAGCATTACCATTTTTTTCATCAACTAAACACAATAAGCCAATAAAAAATTAACTAATTAATAAAATGAATGCTTTAGACCTTCAATAAGCAAATTTTGCGAAAATCACATTGGACTCGATTTGTGCAAGAAATTAAACTCAATTTAGGAGTAGCTAATGAAGATGCACACTGAATAGGTGCTGCTGCGCTTTCTAAATTTAATTTCAGATCATCAGGGTGCATCCCGTCTGTGTTTATACAAAGAATTTTAATTTAGAACACGATTTTCATATTTATAACAATATATTTCAATATTATCCCCCAATATACTTTCAATTTCGTTACCAGAACTGATTTCAATTTGCCAGGTAAAAGAGAATGGTAATTGGCTTTGTCGTCTGTTATTGTTGACAACATCCGGAAACGATCTGCAAGTCACATTTATTGTGCTGATGTTCTTTAAAGCTCCACCTCCAATAAATAACTCTGTAACATACTTCAAATTCAAATCAGGTCGCTCGTAACCAGATGTGACTAAAGATGATTGATTTTTCAAAACTCCTTCGAATCTCCAGGTCAAATTTTGAGGTTTTGAATATTCACACTTCAAATGCAAATCCTCCCAATATTTTACAGAAAATTTTTCTTTAGCAGGAGTTAGCATGCTACCTGTTCCAAAAAAATCATAATTTTTATACTTCAAAGTTGGAATTTCACTCTATAGGTATTAACTTTGATAATTATTGATAGATTGACTATAATTAAGCATTTCATAACATGGGCGTATCTAGCATTTTGTGATGGGAGGCTCAGATATAAAAATCAGCAAACGGCAATTTCTTTTGTCCCATAACTCCTTACCTTTTTCCAGAATCAAGAGCAAGCCCGGTGAACACATACGCTGATGATACACCTGCTGTGTGATAAATATCAATGTTAATTTATTAAAAAATAATCACCTTTTCTGGGATGCAGTTTGAATAGTCGGTAATCGTCTTTGTTGCTATTTGTGGCGGCACAGATGAAATATTTTACAAAGTTTGAGTTTGCATTCCGTATCTGCGGGGACGAGTATTCCACAAAGAATCCTTCAGTGCGGTCATAAAGCACATCGTTGCCGGAAATCAGTTTTCTTTCACTGTTTGGGTTTTCCTATTTTTACGTTGATACGTTTTCATTAAGTAATACACGAAATCAAACAAAATGTAAAATATCAAGCAAAAACATTAAAATTGTACAATTTTTAGATATAGATTCAATTCATGATTCTCTTACGGTAGTTATTTGGTATAGATGTACAGATATAAACGGATTGGAAGATTTGCATGGAAAAAATAGTGTAGCTTCCTCTGAATACACATCAAGCGTACTTCCACTTTGGAGAATATACGGAGGTGATGCATCTAATGAAAAAAGTTAATATGATAAATGAACTTTTGGACACATATATTATATTAAAACAATTTTGAAATGAGTAAGGTAAGGTACTTAAAAATACCTGCTACATATAAATAGACCGAGTTGTTAAAAGTCTGATCTCGAGTTAAACTGCATCCGTAACGTCCAGTGTTAGTTTGGTAAATACCGCCTCCCGCCCGGAACGTTTTTTGATTATGGGGCCAAAAACGAGTCACGAAAATATCCATTGAAGGGCTCATCTTTGAAAAACATACAAAAGATAAAGTATCTATTATACAACTTAGATAATTGTTTGTTTCTCATTTTTTTCTTTTTTACCATATCTCCTTCGAAGAAAAATTCGGTAGCTTCCCTAGCAGTGCATGTGATTAAAAACGCACCTTCCAACGCTACTACATGTTTTTCACTTATTTCTGTTTCCGTCCGATTTAAACATATCACTTCATTATTACCTGCTATTTTTCCTATTTGAAAAAGAACTTCCTTTTCAATTGTTAAAGTACAATCCGCGTCGCAATTAATCACATCTAACAATAACATTCCAAGTATTATTATTGTCTTTAAAATTACACGCTTCATATCTATCTGTGTATGTTAAATTGAGAATATTCCGATATTTAAGTAACTAAAGGTATGTATGTTAAATGCTATAAACCTAAGCACACCAATCTATTATTGGTTTCCAATATGTTCGGTTATAACATTGTCACTCTATTCTCTGTACAATATTGATTTTAATTATTAATACAATTTTATTGTGTATAGAAATAAAATGTAATTAATCGCAATGTTCAATGAAAATTACAAGAGCAATTCGAACTTATAACTTAATTGTATGAACCTTGATATATCAACACGTACCCGTGTTGGATATCTTAGAAAACCACAAGGAAAACACATCGTATCGATGCGCGATGGCAAAAACATGAGGGGGATACAATGTGATTTATGGTTATCTATATAGACGGATTTAATTATTTATATATTTATAATGTTTATTGAATTTTCATACCTATAGTATGAATTTTTTCCTTAATATACATACGAGTACACAAATTAATGTCATTATTTCATAGTTTGTCGTAATTTTAAGGTACACCCTATTGACCGATGACCGTATTACAACTTTCCGTTTCCGACAGTAGAATAAATTCATAAACCTCAACTAAATAATAATAATGTCAGTTAAAAGGGAAACTTACGTATGTAGCATTCAAGGTTGTCCCACAAAAACAAATATTCATTGTTCATTAAGAATAATAATAACCAATTGAATACAGTCAAAATCAGTGCTAACGAAGGCAAAACTAGTCTACTTCTTAATTCCCATACTAGTAACTAGAACACAACGAATTGCAACTATATAAATATTTTAAATGTCTACACAAATGAATTTCGTGAATAAATGTCGTGTACAGGAAAATAAATACCACAAGTGGTAAACTAAAATGATACAAAATATTACTCAAAGTATAAACATAAAGATATAATCACAACATTCCAATTATTATCCGTATTATTAATCCCGTAGTAGGGAGGACATGAAAAGGCATCTATGCAATACTTAGAAAGAAGTATCAATAAGAACTTATTGATAAGACTCCGTATTATCCATATGTATTGGTTTCGCAAACTATACAAACTTATTATGTTTGGAATCCTATGCGTCTATTTTTTCTTATTTTCAGTTTTTAGTGCTTATACATAAGAACTTATATTTTGTCTATTTTGGATTTTAGACCTTACTGGAGGTGTTAACTATTGTGGATAAGTTTGGCAATGTAAAAATGATCTTTCCATACAAGCGAGTTAAGATTTGAGAACGGAAGACTTGTTAATAAATGGAGGATTCAGAATTTTATTATGTTGTATCCATAAGCTTTTAAAGAGGATAACGTTATGTACACGAACCATAAGATGAACAAAAATATTCCGGATCCCCATTTAGCGATACCTGGTCCACCTAATTCTGCTTTGCCAAAAAAGGTAACGTATCTTCTAACCAGAATTAAGCCAAGGGCAATAAAAGCCACTAAAGTATAAATCAAAACGCTAAATCCTAAAGATCCAGATTTTACCACAAAGATTCCTCCCTATTATTTATACATTAAATAATTACACTGGATTAGTCGATTAACTTAACGTTCCCGAATGTTACAAGGATACCGAATGCGAAATTGTAGTTTACTTTGGCATAATGGAACGCAGCTGCCAACACCCATGGTAGTCCAAGCCCCAAGAAAACATTTACAGAGTTGCTTCCAGTCACATTTCCGATGGCATTGTCTGCGTACTTTTCCTGAGCTGCGGCAGTTTTACTCGCGAATAAATCCGGTAGCGATGTTCCCAAAGCCACAAAGGTTATAGCTGAAAAAATTATTCATTTTAGTTTTTTGTATTTTGTACAAAAGAAAACTGAATTCGGATTAAATGGTTTTAATCTTACCTGTAACAGTATCTTTGAGTCCGACTAAACAACCAAAAATTGAAGCCAAATCTCCAACAATAGCTGTAAGGAGACCTATAACTAACAAAGAACTAACGAAACAAAGCCATCCTCCAAGATAACCCGGGGGAGGAATCAGGGCAAATAACACTTTCCATCCAAGAGTCATAAAATGCATAAAATAGTCAAATCCAGTGGCTGCTTCAATATCACCCCCATTGACTGTAAGTGCAGACTGCAACTGGGCCTTGTACGTTTCATGGTGTACCTCCAAAGATTTTAAATTGCTGGTTGTGAGAACAAACACTCTTTGCAGAACTGAATCAAAATGTACAGAACAAGTTTTAACAATGAGTTATTTTTTCTTATCGCTCAAGAATTAATTACTAACCGTCATCATCTAAGATAACAATTTCCATTATATGCAAAGGTCCTAAGGCAACTCCTTTGTTGTCAATATTTTTGTCCACCAACGATAGTCTTAAGAAAAATTCCTCGTCAGGTTCCCAGTCGGTATCGTCAACAATGTGGACCGTAACTTCATGTTCCTTCTCGTATGGACCAAACACAATCTGTTGGTTAACTTTAATGTAATCAGAAGCACTTTTAGCCGTGCCATCTAAAGATTCCACTCGCACACGGACAGTGTTGTCCATTCGTCCATATCGAACAACAGTAACGTTGAAACTTCCAATATTTTCTGGTACAGCAAATGAAGCCATATTAAACTCAATGATAGCTTCTCCATGAGGAGGTTCAGTTACTTCCTTCGGTAAAGGATCCAGGTGGGGTACATCTGTTCTCGCATTAATTATGTCATAAACCTGAAAATACATTTTGGATTAAGCGTGTTTTGTTTTGCTCAATTATAAAGTATGGCAAAGAAACAAGTAAATAGTCCTACATGAAATTAAAATAAATCTTACCTCTCTCAATTTGTCACTCAAACCTGGAAGGATTTTTTTGCTACCTGCAAGACCACGACAAGCTCCAATACGGTACCAAAGTCGTGAATGAGGTTGGGTATCGATCAACCTAAATTAAAATATTGCCAGCCAAAGTGAGAAACTTCAAGGGATTAATCAGATAAGTAATTAATTGATTAATTAATTAATTAATTTTAGGAAAATGAAATTCATACTTGGTAGCAGCAAGAATGGCAGCATCAGTATCACTGATATCTGGAAATTTCCTTAGTTCCTGGAAAAATTGGATAAATGCTTCCTTGTTCAGTTCCCCGTCTTTATATATCAGCTTAACCTTAGCTTGCATAGATTCTGATGAATCCGCTGTATAGTACAAATATAAACGGTTTGTTAAACACGATAAAAAGTATAACAAAACTTTAAAAAGATGGGAAGAATAATTATGACTGCATTTAGATTAAAGTATTGTAACAACGAGAAAAAACTGAAGTACCTACTTAGGTTAGGTATATATTAAATGCATTCGGTTAACAGTAAATTAAAATATTTAATTCGTGCAATTTCAGAAGATTTGAATTATAGGTAGTAACATTCACAGCTTGCTTCCTAACTTTTAACATAATTTTAAGCTAAAGAAAATTACTTACGTTCACCACCGGGTCCCGCCTCGGGACTGTCGGGACTATCGTTAGTCATTCCTACTTGTTGTTGATCGGCAACTTGAGGTCGAAGTGGTAATTTTCCAAATTTCCAATCACGGTCAGCACACCAGGCTATCAAAATGAGTAGTGGGAACAACAAAAATGTCAATATGGCTTCCCACAAATCAATTACATTTGGAGAAATGTAATCCAAAATAAGAAGAAGCCAAATGTATGCGAAAAGACTGAAAACAGTCGTAACAAGGAAAACCTGTAAAATTCAAACTCAATTAATAAAAGTCGTAATAATATACGAACAATTAATTTCTTCTCCGAACTGTCTCTGATTTCAAAATCCAAAAGCAAATTGTTTTTCACCTTAATTGACCGAATAGCCCGTGATTCTCCTTTGGGAATAGCAATCATACAAACACCGGTAATAACCAAAAGATTAAAAGCAGCCGAACCCACCTTTAATTAACAGACAAATAAAAATCACACAACCATTTGTATTTTTTCTAAAATAGTTATAGTTGTGTTATAAGTTAATTAATTTTTGTTACAATTGTTCCCGGTCCTAAATCTCCGGCCTCAAAGCTATTCCCTATAATCTCAATGCATGACAATAAAATCTCAGGAGCGGATGAACCCAAAGCCATTAAAGTCAAGTTTGCCACAGTGTCGTTCCATACTCTCACTTCAACAACTTCTGGTTCACTGCCTTTCCCCGTAGACAAATAAATCTAAACAAAAAATACATAAACAAAAAAGACAAAAATATAATGAGATATTTATGATTACAGTCCTTTAGTGAAATATTTATGTGTGGAAAATAAAAAATCGCTTTCCCTTACCTTCCGAGTTGTACTGGTAATTTTTTCAATAGCTCCCATGAACACATCAGCTACAATTGCTACTCCCATGAAACAATACATCAATCCGGCGAAGTACAGAAACGCTCGCAGCCCTGTGTTCCATGAGCTTTCGTAAGGGAAGACTGGCAGAAGTAGTCCATTCCTACAATGTTCATTGTACCGACCTACGAAGATGAAGCTAACGTTCCCGTCGCTGGGCATTGTCTTACTAATTTAATTTTGTGCCCGGATTTAGTTAATTATCCAGTTTAACATCCAGACTAAGCAAAGTATGGAATTTGAAATAAAATCAAATAAGAACTAAGGAACTAGCTCTCCGATTACTCCGTCACATTCAGTCATGAGTCTCTAAAAGTCTCTTAGATTTCAATTTTTGTAAATGTAATAAAATTATTTACAACTTCACTAATCATTCGATGCCCTGTAAAAGCAATGTCAACTTTTCTCCATGTTGCTTTCACTTTGGCTAAATGTGACAAAAACGTAATTTTAATAATTGTATTTTTTTAAACGCCATTAATAGTTGATTGTAATTATATTACAATTAACTACTAACTTAAATAGTAATAATAACTAACTATTACAAATAGCCTCTTTTTAGTATTTTATGGCGTGCCCCCCATCAAACTGACTTTAATAGGTCGTGATCCCCCCCCCCAAGCCACACCTTAGGCACGCCCTCCTGGTTTTCAATGATTTGGAACTGAACTTGTAAATTATATATTATCTGTTTCGAGTTTCGAAATTATTACTGACTGTATTTTATTTTAGTACCCCGATTTTTATTTAAACAATGACCTGCAAAATATTTTCTTTTTGAAACTCCAAGATGGTTTAACTTAGCAACGTTTTAATATCAGTTTACCAAACTCTTGGTTTAAGCTTCGCAAACTGTTTTTAATAGTTTGCGAGCATATAAAATATTCCTATATAATATTTTTGTTGTGACTGATGCTTAAAAATGTACATCTGCCTCGTGCAATGAGACAATGGAAGACTTACACAAAATGCTCATTGCCTACTTAATAAAATTAACCACCTTATTATATTTACTGAATTTTTTAACCATTTTCTACTGTATTTCTAAATGATTGTCCTGATTGTCCTTGAGTGTCTATTCTGTCTATGATGGACTTTATGTATTTATTTATCTTTAAGAGAATATTCATAATATGATAGTGGGGGTTCTTCCAATCTCGGAAACAGATTAATGATTAAAGGAATTATAATAATTATGTGACTAGAGGTAAAATAGTCATAATAAAAAAGTTCAATGAAATGAATAAAACGTACTTTTAATTTTACTATTTTTCCTCGGGTCACATTTACCAATTTTGTATCATGTTTCTTTTAGAGAATATTCATATTGGGTAAAACTGAAGTAAATATAATATAGGTCCAATGCATTATAAAGCCTAATTAATGTATTTTTAATTTTAAAACACTAAAGAAAAGCAAAATGGCAAAAAGGTTTTACTTAGCGATACGATGATACGAAGGTCTAAATACCAGTAGATAAAAGTTGAATGGAGAATCGAAAAACATTTCTAACATAACTCCCGAAGGTTAAAGTCAATATTAACTAAACAACATGGCAAGATACGCCTATCTATATATTATATGCACTATTATAAAATATAAAACTTGAACTTCTACTTCTTCTCAAGCTTGATCATTGATCAATCATAAATTACACTCGGATATTAGAATCTCAACCACAGCTACATGAATCTGCCTCTTTATTCTCAAAACTTATTACTAATACATTTTACTAGCAAACCTTTTTACAACAAATCTATCATTTTATTCTCAGAACTTATTTCTATGTGGAAGTAATCATTACTGCTAGTAAAATACTAACTAACGTACTAAATGTTGTAAATATTGTCGTAACTAATAATGTAAATACTGCTGCAGCATCTGAAGCAAATATGTACTTATTAAAATTTGGCAAATGATGTTACTCGCTGGAGACACTGTTCCGCACACTCTTTGGGTCCATACGTCCATAATCTTTCACATGAAAAGTCTTGACCGACCCTAACAAAACCAAACAAAAATTGAAGTCAACATGTATAGTTAAATATTTCGTATTAAATGTTCTTACTGAAACCAAAAGCAGCATTCATATTCTTTACCTTCTTTGTGCACGTTTATCACGGTGTTTTCCAGTTTGTACAAAATTTCATCCAACTTCTGCTCTGCTTCGCCTTGTTTCTTTATTAAGTATTCTTCTCTTGCCCTTAAAATATGAAAATAACGAGATAATAGTCAAATTCAAAAGAAATCGGTGTTGGTTGTATGAACAAGAGCTGCAAACTGGTATGCTAAAGTTTTATTTAGGCTCACTGTTTTTTTGAAGAGATGCTTTTACGATAGGAGTCCATGACATTGTCAAACTCTTCATCAAGCTCTAACAAGATCTCATCGTATTTGACCATCTCTTGTCTCTCAGTATCCTTAAAAATGCAAAAAAAATGATACCAATGTTTATGTACTTGAGGTGTAACACAAGTAAAGAGCCTGTAACTTAAAACGTGATAATAAATTATGTCATTAGTGTTGTATACGCTTTAACTACGCTATAGCTAAAATTATATTAGCTTTCAATAAGAGCTTTACAGCAAAAGCTTTTCGTTTGAAAATGAAAACATTAAATTACCTATGATCATCTCTTATTTTAATATAATATAATGTGTATTTAATAGTTGTAGTTAAGTTAGTTAATCGAGTAAGCTTCTGCTTACCTTAAAATCTTCGAAAAAGTTATTTACCACTTTAATTTCCTCATAAAATTCCTTCGACGTTTGTTCCATTTCTTTCTGAAATTAAGAGTCATTCAATATGGTATAGAAATATGTTCATTTTGTTCATATTTCCAAGATTTTTCCCATGAAATTTTATTCAACCCACAATAAGTTCAAAGTTGATGGACTCTGTAATTCTGTATGCTGTAGACATAGCATAACCTCCCTTCGAGAGATCTTATTGAGCTCTAAACTGGGAGGTTTGAGAACTCAACAACACAATAATAAGCAAAACGGATCGATTAAAATCTCATGGCGAATTCAAATATTATAACATAATATGTTTCGTTATTCGTTTCAAAGGTCACAAATTAATTAAAGACGAATACAATGCGAAATTCAATTACCTCCAATTGAGATAAATACTCCAGTGCTATTTGGTTAGACTCCAAAAGTTCATTCATTTTTCTTTGCATTTCCGCAAACTGCTCAGCTGAACAAGGTCGGGTGTCCATTTCTTTCTCCGATGATTGTGTCTTGTTACTTTTGTTACTTGTTGCCATTGTGGGACTTCAAGTTCAAAGTCTTTGGTCTTTCAGTCTTACCAAAATTATGCACTGATCTTATAACTAACAAAATCAATTAAATTCACTGATGCCGAATGTTGAAATTGGACAAAACTCGTCAGTTTTCAATAATTTATGATCAAGATGACTGATAACAAATAATGGACAAAACCAACACAGCGAACAACATGCCTTGATTCAAATTTAGGCGCGAATAATGACCATGAGACACCTACACATCCCAAATATTATAATGCTCTTATCAAGGATAAATGGACAGGCACGTATCTAAAGCGAATTCCGGGTAAAGGGGTTGCGGTCGATGTGGAGCCCAATAATGCACACTTGTAATTTGTAATTACTTGTAATTAATTGTGATCAAATGCACAAAGCGAGGATTTCAACTAGTTAGACAAATTCTATTAATTTTATTGTTGTTGATATCTTAATTTGTAATCTGTAGTTGTGAAAGTACGACAGTATAAGTTATGACACTGCCAACGATCTGTAAATAAGGAATGAACTAATTAGGTTTGATTCAAGTCGAAAAAATTGTTGACTTCCCCCAGTAGAATCAGTAGATATTTCAAAAAGATTATAGATCTTACAGATGTAATTGTCCGCTTATTCAGCGTGAAAAATCCGCAACCAGTAAGCTCGAATTCCAAATTAACTGCTAAAAGCTTCAGATGGAACAATTCGTCCATTTGAATTTTCAATATAGTCGAAGTCAACATTTTCAGCTTTCAAATTAAGTAGAAAATCAAATACACACTCACAATCAGTTGTATAAATACATTACAAAATAATTTTTAATATTTACATATTTTGATATTAATTAAGTGTCAAGGGCGCATCTAAAAATGTGCTCACCGGGCTTGAGCCGTGAGCCCCCCCCCCCCCACCCCCCCCCCCCCCCCCCCCCCAGATTCCGAAAAAAGGGGTTATGTGGTAAAATTTGCAAATTTTGTCATTTTTTGGCCTCTGAGCCCCCATTACAAATTTCTAGTTACGCCCTTGTTAATTCTACATTATTAAATGTTACATAATAAGTAAAAAATTATTACCTTTGAAGAAACAGATTCTGCACAATTAATGAATGAAACATTTTCCATAAAACTTACAGCGTACAAAAATAAAAAACTTGTATTGGTTAGCAAATCGAAAGAACGCATGTAAGCTACGCAGAAAAAGAACAAAACGCAGGAAACTCCTGTCACTACGCTCATGTACAGTAGGACGAAACACTGACAAGTATTTTTGAAGTAATCCAGTATCTCCGAAAGATACACCAATTGATTATGTAACTTTACTATATACGATTTCATTTCAACCTGTGAACCATTCCAAATGTTCTTACTTGTAATGCTAATATTCCCGAGTGACAAAATATTTTGCTTTAGTGTGCAATTCGTTTCATCAATTCTTGCGGACAAAATACAACAGACAAAGCCAATCACGATCAATAAAATGCAGGAAGGCAACAAAAAAAGTATAAAGTGGATTGTCATAATTATAAATGCCGATTGAGAACTCGGAGCAATAGAAATTAATAAAGGAGTAACATTCGCCCAGTATGACGGTGGGTGAGATCTCTTGGAAAACGAAATACTGTGGAAGATGTAGTAAAGCAAATACATTTGATTAATTGTGACTATTAAAGAAGTCGTAACCAAAATTACAAAATTGTAATTCTGACTAAAATATTTTAAGAGAGTTTTATTTTCACCCTTTGGTTTAATATCTTTAAATATGGAATCAAAGGAAAAAATAAAATTTCTGCATTGAATAATCCTGCCACTCATGCAAATCCATAAAATGTAACTGTAAATGGCTGTACCATACAATGTCCACGCTAAAAACAATCCTATTGTGTTTTTAAGTCGATACCTAATATCTTGTAAAGTGTACTCGACAGTTAGTAAAAGTAATATGACTGCATTCTGAAATCCTAATATATGGAATGCCAAAAATATGAAAAACGTAATGCTTCGTTTAGAAATTAGTTGGAAAATACCATTTTCGTCAAATGGTAGAATTCCAATGTAGCTGAGAGAATTTAGGAATGTAGACAGCTTTGTAAGATCGGTAATCGTCATTTTCGTCATTGTAGCCACTAATCACGGAAATATGGTACGCTGCAAAGATTTACGAACAAGAAGGCAATGATGAATGAAAGAGTCTTCCAAATGGAGTAAATTGAATTGTAGAATAGATTGTAAGTTCACCTTTGTTGCACTTTAGAAGATTTCATTAATAATTTAAAAGTATACTAATAAACTGAATTTATATTTGTATAGGGGAGGTACGAATGCAGATAAGACTCACTTTAGCAAATTATTTAACTTAATTGAACTACAAAGGTTCTGAGAATTAAATTATATTTATTTTTTGTTATTATTTTTTATTATTGTGTTGTTCTAGGGCGTATCTACGTATGGGCTCATTCCGGAAAAAAATGGTTATTTGGAAAAATTTGCGTTTGAAGAATTTTGTCATTTTTTGGCATCTGAGCCCCCCAGACCCAGCCCCCCTTTCATTACAAAAGATACGCCCTTATTTATTTGTTCAAACAATTCTCACACGATTTAGCTCTTAAGGCATACTAAACAATTCTTCATTAATAAATAATACATTATATTCAAAAAGAATAATATGGGAATTGTAATATCTAATCCCGTAATATTGCATTATCTTTATAACATACTAAGATAATACTACATTTAGGCATACAGTAAACAGTATTTCTAACATTATATTTAATTGCCATTTGATTGGTTTAGAAATACATTGTAGAATTGTTTGCTGCTGATATCTCAATTTGCAATCTGTATTTGTGAAAGTACCACAGTATAAGTTACAATTACTCCAATTATCTGTAAATAGTAAAATGAAACGAAATTATTAGGAAATTGATTCAAATTGAAGCTAAAAATGATAGTATTCTCAACGGATATTTCAAAAATATTATAAAAGAGAGCTTACTGATGTAATTGTCCGCTTATTCAATGCAAAAAATCCACAACCAGTTAACTCAAAGTCCAAATTAACTGCGAACATTTTTAGGTGGTGCAGTTCGTCCATTTGAATCTTCAATATAGTCGAAGTCAAAATTTTCAGCTTTAAAATTAGATAAAATTTGTAATTCCTCGTTAATTCTATAATTAGGTGCACAAGTACGTACCCAGGGCGTATCTATGTGCTCACAGGGCTTGAGCCTCTACCAGAGTCACGAAAAAATGAATTATGTGCCAAAAATTTGCGCATTTTGCAAAGGGTCGCTCTGCTCATTTTTTGCTTTAGGCCTTCCCCAAACCCCACCCACTTGTGAATCCTAGATACGCTCTTGCTACATAAAATATTAAATTTTAAACTTTACCTGTAAAGAAACAGATTCTGCACAATTAACGAAAGAAATGTTTTTTATAAAGCTTATAACGAATAAAAACAAAGTTGCATGGTTAAAAATAGTGTAATTCCGAATGTTAGCTATGCAGAAAACGAATAAAAGACAGGAAACACCTGTCTTTACACTCATGTAGAAAAGGACAAAATACTGACAAGTATTTTTGAAGTGATCCACTATCTCCGAAATATACACCAATTGATTATGTAATTTTACTATATACGATTTCATTTCAACCTGTGAACTATTCCAAATTTTTTTACATGCAATGCTGTTCCCGAATGATAAAATATTTTGCTTCAGTGTGAAATTAATTTCATTAATTCTTGCTGACAAAATACAGCAGAAAAATCCAATCACGACCAATATAATGCAAGAAGATAAGAGCAAAATGACAAAATGAAATATAAGAATTATAAATGCTATCTGAGGAGTTGGAGTAATTAAAATTAAGAAAGAACTAACGTTTGCCCAGTAAAAAGATTTTTGGTGAAATTCCTTAGAAAAGGAAGCATAGCGGAAAATATAATAAAGCCAATAAATCTGAATAATTGCAACTATCAAAGAGGTCACAACCAAAACTACAAAACTGAAATTATTTTCAAACAATTTAAAAACACTTTTATGTTCACCCTTTGATTTATTTGTTTGGAACATACGATCAAAGGATGAAATATAATGACGGCATTGAAAAATCTTGCTGCTCATGCAAATCCACCTGTGTTGGCCGTGAAATATTTCAATGAAATATATTAGGGTGAAAAATTTGCAACTTTTCCTATTTTTCCAACTTGATTTTCGTTGAAAAATGAAAAATTTGAAAAAT
>JABASD010002627.1:0-25175 GCA_019776165.1 Pogonognathellus flavescens
TATGGCGATTTAAAAGTATTTTGATAGTATTTTCAGTATTTTGTCAACGTATTTGGTCCAGCTCTCTGAACAGGCAATTTTCCGATACATTTTTAATCCGTTTTGCGATGGTTTATTACCATTAAAGAGTTATTCAGGTCATACTGAATAAGTGTCAGCTAGACTGGTATTGCTATTTATTACTTTGTAAAGGAAAATAAATAATGAAAAAGGAAAATTACACAGTTCTGGCTGTTGATGAAATATTTGAGTGAGATGGAAAGTTCTCAGAACCTGGTAATGTCTTCTGGTCATCCCATGGGACTTTTTCCATCGTCAAACCAAGGTCCTCGTGTGATCATTACAAACGGGATGGTTATACCGAATTATTCTTCACAGGATGACTACGATCGATATTTCGCCTTGGGTGTTTCGATGTACGGACAGGTAAAGAATAATAAACAGCATGAAATTTCAAACAATAATGTTGGACAATTGTGACTTTTAAAATAACCTGTGTCTTTATGAGAGTAATAAATATAATAATCCTTTGCGTTTAACATAGATGACTGCAGGAAGTTACTGCTATATTGGTCCCCAAGGAATTGTGCACGGAACTACAGTAAGTGCCGCAGTCTCAAAGTCTCAATTCATGTGTAATGTCTAATGCATAATCAAAGTAATCATCAAAATTACTTCACTATGTAAAAATTGCAAGATTAAACATAGTTGTGTGCTTTACATAAAGGAAGACTAGCAATGAGACAAATGCACTTCCGACCCGAATCATAATATTGCTAACACGTTTTTATATGAGATGGAATTTTTCACAGATCACTTTGCTGAATGCAGGAAGGAAGTATCTGCAAACGAGTTCTTTAGCAGGTAAAGTTTATGTGACATCTGGGCTTGGTGGAATGTCAGGTGCGCAAGCGAAGGCCGCCGTTATCGCAGGATGCATTGGGGTCATTGCTGAAGTAAAGATGAGATATATTCTAATCCAACCTATTTACATTTCGCTACAACTTAATTTAGTAGCTGTAATATTATTTGAATATAGGTAAGTTGGCCAGCATTACAAAAACGGTATGAGCAAGGCTGGCTGAAAGAAATAATAAAGAATTTAGATGAGCTGCTTATACGAATCAAAGAAGCTCGGGAGAAAAAGACGGTTACAAGTATAGGGTATTACGGAAACGTGGTTGATCTTTGGGAAAGGCTTGCAAAGGAATATGAAACTACGGGAGAAGTTTTGGTCGATTTGGGCTCAGATCAAACCTCTCTTCACAATCCTTATAATGGGGGATATTATCCTGCTCAGTTATCGTACGAAGAATCTCAAAAAGTATCCCAATATACCCTCATGATAAATAAATAATCAATTCATTTTTATATAAACTGATACCATAGTTAATTGTGGAGTAATATATATGCATACGATACACTTGGACAATATTTTGACCAAACTAACAGGTAATGGTGAATGATGCGAAGAAATTCAAGGATTTGGTGCAGGAAAGTCTGGTTCGTCATGTACGAGCAATCAATACACTTGCTAAGGCCGGTTTACGCTTTTGGGATTATGGGAATGCATTTCTATTAGAATCCAAAAGAGCTGGTGCTGATGTACTCATGAATAACGACCCTTCCAGATTTATTTATCCATCTTATGTGGAAGATATCATGGGGTATGCAAGAAAAGTCCGACTGTACACATAATAACTTGCAAACTCATTTCTTTTTAAAATGGGCTAGATTAATAAATTTTTCTATAAATCAGGGATATATTTTCTCTTGGATTTGGTCCGTTCCGATGGGTTTGTTGTTCTGGACTTGAAAAGGACTTAGAAAGTACAGATAATGCTGCAATCGAGGTGTTTGAGGAACTTCTACAAGGTAATAATAATATACACTCTACATATCATGTTCGTACACACAGACAAACAGCCGAGCCGGGTATATTCTGTGTTGGACACTTATAAGTGTAGTAAAAAATAATATTTTATTTTTATAGAAAAGGGTCTGGATGAGGATGTGAAGGTTCAATACGAAGAAAATCTTCAGTGGATACGACAAGCTGGAGCTCATAAAATGGTGGTTGGATCACAAGCCAGAATTCTGTACAGTGATTGCGTAGGACGAATTAAACTGGCTAAGAAGTTTAATGAACTCATAAAATCCGACAAATTAAAAGTAACAAAACTGAAAGTTATATATGGATATTGAAAATGTTTGTGTCACACAGTCACACTAATTCCTATGAAATGAAACCGAAACATGCTATTAATAGATGGAAAATATACCTAGATATTTAATGTCTCATGTGATTCTAATTACACTCCTTTTATAGGGCCCTGTGGTTATTAGTAGAGATCACCATGATGTATCTGGGGCTGATAGCCCTTTCCGAGAAACGTCAAATATTACTGACGGGTCCCAGTTCACCGCAGATATGGCCACACAAAATTTCATTGGAGATGGGATTCGAGGAGCTACTTGGGTCGCATTGCACAATGGAGGAGGAGTAGGCTGGTGAGGAAAGAGAAATATGAAACATGCCCAAATTCTTAAAATTAAAATGGTCCTGTAGACTAAGAAATCACATACAAATATCCTTGACTATGAC
The DNA here is from genome assembly GCA_019776165.1 of Pogonognathellus flavescens. Taxonomy (NCBI): domain Eukaryota; kingdom Metazoa; phylum Arthropoda; class Collembola; order Entomobryomorpha; family Tomoceridae; genus Pogonognathellus; species Pogonognathellus flavescens. Next base: position 2,606 of record JABASD010002627.1, read on the forward strand.
ATTGACAATGTATCCATGCTACTTTTCTATACTTTTATATCTATGCATTCTTACTAGTAACTGAAAATATAAACACACGCTATGTATTTCAGGGGTGAGGTGATTAATGGAGGCTTTGGCCTTGTCCTCGATGGAACAAATTCTGATGTGGCTGAGAATCTCTTAATTTGGGATGTAAATAATGGAATCACAAGGAGGTTAGCTGTTATCTTGATAATTACTCCTGTTATCACTTAAGCTTAATTACTAATTACTTTTAATTACTACTTAGTTATTTACATACCTATAATATTTCTAAACTGTACTGCGTTACTCATTTCATTAACCTCTGTCAATGATAATGTAGGGCCTGGAGCGGAAATCGTTATGCCTTAAAAGCTATCAAGAAAGCTATGGATCGAAATCCTCTTCTCAACGTAACAATTCCTTATTGAAGGCAAATAAGAATGACTTTTCATTATTAAATTGCATTAAGAGTCTAACTAAGAGTAAGAACTTCAATTTGTTCAATAAAATAAATTTTTTGCCACTACCATTCACTGATTAACTCTTGTTAGTGTAAATTTCCTGAATATTTGTGTAATATTGAATCCTAAGGTGAAAGTATTTAGAAAATTACGGGCTTGCTAAAATACTTATTTACAATGTAGAAGATTTATTGTTAAATTTTTATTGCCGGTTGTTGTCAACACTAATTAATTGATTAGCACAGCATTCTTTCAGTTATACATTAATTAATAAATACCTATTCAAACCAGGCACAGTTGAAACAATCGTTATGGATTTTTTAGGAAGCATAATTAATTCAACAAGGTAGGTTTGGTAGGCATACCTATAACAACATCGGTCAAGTTTCCAGTGGAAGATATCAAGCAAAAATACTCGAATTACATGAAATTCCACAAAAAGTCATTGAAACAATTTGTTTCGTTAAGTTTAACAGGCACTACTAATACCAGTCAGGCAATACAGAATGGTGTGACTGTCATAAATTGTACAAATGCAATAGTAGACATTATTAAATTACTTGTTAGCTAATGAATGTAAAACAGTCATTAGTTGTTATTGCCGTTAAGTACTTTTTCACAGTTGTATAAAATACTTACAGTTAGTAAAGTTTATATCTTAATGATTAGTGTAGTCTTTTTACCAGCTAAGTGTACTAAAGTTATGTAAGGCCATTTTTGAAGACACGAAGTGATGTTAATACATTGTATTACAATTAATTTTTCTGAATGAGCTCCCATTTTTCAGCAGCTTTTAATGCGTCCAAACATCTAGACTTTAAGTCTTCCTTCTTTCTGAGATCTTCCACAAGCTTTTTAGGATCATTTTTCAAATTTTCGTCCTGTTGTGGTTCTTTAGTAGACAGAACTAAGACAATCTGTGGAAAAATATTTTTATACTATAAATGCCAATCTTTAAAGCATTCTGTTCCGACAAATGCTGATTGATACGAATTTATGACTTATACACTCGAAAACATTTATACTTACTTCAAACAAAGGCGATCCTACAATCTGAGAAGCCATGTCTTTATCACAAGCGATTACGTTTCTAACAACTGTCACACCTCTTATTTGTAAATCCACTAACGGATTGGCCACAAGCCAAATCAAAGTTCCTAGCGGGTCCTTTATTGACGTCAAAACTTTTCCACATATCCCACGACTGTAACACGTCACAATAGCAAGAATTCCAGCAGCAGCTTTCATTGTTTCTATTTCGTCGACATCTTCATCAGACATATCGTCGACTGGAGAACACAACATCATCATGTATTTCACTCTTTCGTTGTCCCCATCAAAAATCTATATAATGTTCAAATATTTAGCAAAGACTTATTGGTGAAAAAAGTAACTTAGGTGTGGGATGAATTTAATGAGGTACCTCTTGAGTTCTTGGTGATATGCACATATTCAAGAGACATTGAATAGCAGCCATTTTCAGTTTGACGTGATCTTCATAAATATAATGCTCGATCTTTAGGTAACCCCTTTCATCCCAAACTCGCATTCTGCAAGTTTCAGATTCTCCAGCAAGATTGCAAAGAGCCAACAGGGCTTCAAAATTTTGAATCGATGATCGTTCGACATCCAAAAGTGTTAGCAACGGTTTGATGACTTCGTGCATTCTTTGTCCAGGGAAAGCTACTGCAGGAGGTTGAGTCACACCAATTCGAGCCAACGCGTGAGCAGCGTTAATTTTTCCTAAAGAATTTTGCAATCAGGTCAAAATTACAAAATCTAACTAAATCAAAATATTAATTTAATACAACAAACCTTTATCAGTTGATTTGGTTGCCATTCTTATCAGTTCTCTTGCTCCACCTTGAGCAACAACCATACCTCTCAGATTTTGCCTTTCACAGACTGCGTTTAAAACACGGGAAATGAGTTCTAACACATTTTCGGATTCAGTCGCTTTGGCCAAGTTGACTAGACAAGTAGTAACTCCGAGATTTGCTAGAACCTAAATACAACAATTTTGTTTTTTTAAGCTCAACATGCAAAATAACTTACGTAATTTATCCATTTTTTTAAATATCTACCTCCACTCTGTTTTCAACGAAATCAGGATCATCAAATTCATGCTCTTCAGGAATATGATGTTTAGCAAACTTAGCAAGCTCCATCATTTCGGGTATGACTTCCTTCTTATCATAAGCATTGACAAGATTCACTAATGATGTTATAATTGGATAAACCACTTCAGAAAGATTAGATGCGTGCGAAGAGATTTCCAGCATTATCTTTAAAGCAGGAATATCCTGTACAATAATTTTAATTTCATTATTAGCATTTCATACACCATGTCTGCAAGTAGCAAGGAACACATAATCAAAATTCTTGTTTCTTACTTCAATTAGCTTCTCTTTGACTTCTCCGTCTAATGTCAAGTAAGACAAGCCTTCCACAGCCCACCTCTGAATCATAACATCTTTAGACGTGTTAAGAAGAAATCTCCTACAAGCTTCAGCTAGTTTCAACGTAGATCCTTCTGAAAACGGTCTCCAAGCAGCATCAGTTCCACCAGAAGATCCCAGTTTGCAAAGTCCAACGAGCGCTCTGACTTTGATATCGTCATTTTTCGATTGGTACAATCTCTTTAAAATGTTAACTCCATCCGCAATAATACCCTTCGCTTTGTCTTGCTTATTAGCAGCAGCAACAATGGCTTCCGTGGCTATTCTCTAAGAAAGAAAATTTTTAAATGTAACAAAGTTTTCATTTTGTTACTTATTTTCTTACAATAAGTAAAAAAAAATTTTACAACATATTTTACCTGCTGTGTATAGTCGTCTGAATTGGCCATTACTAAAATCATCTGAATGATGCCTTGACGTCCGATAAAGGTATTACCCACGTCACTTGGTCCCATTAACAGAACCGTAAATAGTGCTGTGGCTCGTACTTTTCCTTCAATATCGGGGTTACACAACAGTTCTCTAATTATAAAAAACAGTTTTTTTATTAAAAACACTACCAAACTTAAAACAAATTCAAGTGATATAAATGATGATATACTTCGTAAATTCGTCGATAGCTTTCACGTATTTTTCCTTGATGGCATCATAGTACATATTTTCATAAATTAAAGAAAGAAGTACTGCGAGGAGACTGCGAGTATTTTTTGTTATATTCATTGATGATTCAATATTCAGTTCTGGAACTTCAGCCCCAATATCCGCCAGACGCGCTATTCCACCGATTTCTATAAATTTCTCCGCCCAGGCAGTTTGAGTATGGTCTAAAAACAGGGTACAGTAAGATGAAGATTTCATGTATTCACAAAGATTTCATTATTTCCATATTCTTTGATGTATTCAAATATTAGTATAGTATGTACGTATAATAAATAAAGTTGACAACTATCCCACTATCCGGATTAAGTAGTCTAGTCCTAGCCACTTACCGAGATTTTGCGTGAGAATTTGCAACATTATATCTCTGGCTTCTCCAGGTATACTTCGACTATTTAGTGACATGGTCATAGTAGTTAACAAAGCATCGATGAGAGGTTTATTTTCCTGTAACATATCCTGGTTCACTCTTTCGCCCTTTTTGACACGAATTAGAGAATCGATTGCCTGCTGCCACAAAAACTGAATTGATGTCATGACTTCTTCTGCGAATGATTTGTCTCCTGTGAACCCGTAAGTCAAGTCTTGTAGATTCATCAAGAAAGGAACCCCCAAATCCGTTAAAACTCGTTTGCACTGTTTTGGACAAGATTATTAATTATAAGTTATACTAAATAAGTTACAGAATATAATATAGTAAGATAAGTTTTGTTTTACTTACGGAAGCAGCATCATACTGAACGATCTGAGAAAGAATTCTAACTCCTAAAACTTTTCTCTCTAGTTCTTTTTTAGAGGGACGTTTGCCTTCAAGAAGGCTTTTGAGCTTAAGCAGTAGTCCCAACTCAAACACAGCCTCAATTCCTGCTCTTTCACGGCACAATACTAGAATATTATTTAATCCCGTGTCTATCTCATCCTGGCTAGATGAACCTCCAAACGCCAAATTGAGCATTTTTGACGCCTTGTCTTTGGTCTGGGACCTTAGGTCACGTCGCTTTTCAACAATTGGAAGCAACCGAGTTAGCAAAGGCTTGAAAGATTTTGCATCACCAGGTGAAGCTACTAAGGCTTTTTGAGCATCTCTATAGGCTTCTTCAAACCTCTCCAAGTTCTCAAAAGCACAGGCTCGTCTATATAACGCTTTTGGATCTTGTGGTTTTATTTCCAAAGCTGAACACAAATATAATAAAGTCATTTTCCTGCTTCCCCTTTTCATCTTTAGATCAGCACTTAAAAATGTCTTTAGGTAATTAGTTTCAAACCTTTATCGCAATGTTTAACAGCATCCTCGAATTTATTTAACTTCAGATAGTTGGCAGCTGAGTTTTTGTGCAGAATGCACGTGAGTTCATCATTTTTACACAGTGATAAAGCCTGTGAAAATACATATATAAGTATAATAATAAAATGAAATACACAGTGTACAAACATCATAAAATATATGCAAGTACTACAATTATTTTACCTTCATACACAAGCTTATCGCTTGTTCGTATTCTTCAGCTTTGAAAAGCTCGTTAGCGTCATCCTTTAATTTGGTAACTTCATCCATCATAATTAATTCTTCCTGAAAAAAGACAAAAACAAACTAGGTAATAATAAAGTTTTAATCCTTGCTGTATCCTACTTTCTACTCAAAAAGGCTTGCTAAATGATTCTATATTTTAACGATGACAATTGTTTTTTAATTTCCACCTTCATGATTTTTAAGGCCAATTCCAACTATCAATTTAATCAGAATAAACTTTTGCAAACGATTTCTCGGGATAAATGTTTTTGTATTATTTGTACAATCTATGTATAAACTGTAAACTGATTTCTCCGTGTGTTCAAATGCGACGATAAAATACGACTAAACATGCACCTAACAAATCTGCTTTTATTGGATCAGTTTGCTTAAGATGTAGCAAGTCTTAAGACAATCGTATCATCTTAATATGTTGTATGTAGTTTCAAAATTCTGGAAAGATCTTGAATATTTGCATGTGCTAAGCCACATGCCGTATACGCTGTTCCTTCTCGTAACATCCCGTTCTACTTAAGTGATGTAAAATTAAAAATAGATTTGGAAGTTGTATTCTGTTAGTACTTGCACTTCCTCCCATATATTGCTAACACACCGCCGGAATACGGTGATATATATGTACCTACTATTTGGTGTTATTCCGAGAATTCCGATTCGGCACATGTAGATGTACACATACCGCTCGGCCCTATATTCTATAGTAAATCAACAAATTACGTAATCCCGCTTTCACCAACAAAATTTTACAATACAATTTACAATACAACTATAAGTTAATTAAATTATATACATACAACATTACAACTTACTTACAAATGGCAAAACAAAAAAAGGCACAAGAAATGCAACTTTCTTTCTATGTTCTCCGGATCTATGGTCTAAAAAAATTCAGCCGGTTGTCTTCAATGCTCAAAATGCAATGTAATCTTCGATAAGCAGCCAATGCAACGGTAAGTCCCTGAAGTCTTATCCTCGTAAACTTCACACTTCTTTAACAACTCCGGCAGTCCGCTTTATAATAGATTCCGATTCGGGAGAAAACTCCGAAACTCCGATCCGATGATAATGATAACATTCTTTGATGAGAAAAAGCTTTTTGACGATATTCAAACTTTCGTTACTCACATGGATATTTAAATTTGCCGCTGTATTGTATTTCCAGCATGACTCATGAAGTGTATATGCAGGAAATTTTAAAGGCTTCTTTGGACGGCTTTAATTTCTCTGTCTATGTCAGAATTTTAATGACAAGGCACTTTTTCAAAGATTGACGATACAGAGCAGAACAGACAAGCAAGTCGGAGTTAATCGGGACTCGGGACAAGAAAGAGGACTGAAACAGCTGAAGTAGAAGTCGAAAACTGAAGGAGGTTGTTGAAAAGGTAAAAATAAAATTATATTTTTATACTAAACATAATAAACATAATAACATATTCAATGTGGGGAAGTTTTGTTTAATATTTAAATTCGTTTCCTTATTTTGTATTTAATTTAGTCATGACTGTTTAATTCACAATCTCTTCACGGAAGTCTCGAAGTCGAAACAGATGTCAAAGGAGTAAACTTGATTGCAAGGAAAACATTTGGCGTTCGGTGTTTGTCACATCTTTGGAAATTCGTAGCAACCCTCTCATATCAAAATCACATAATTATATATTGCTATTACCAAATTGAAGTAATCAATCTTTATCAACATGGCCAATCATAAAACCGTTCAAGATGACGATGAATTTACAAGTATAATGGCTAGTGCTGGTCAAAAACTAGTTGTTGTGGATTTTAATGCTACATGGTAAAACCAAAACCTTATAGCAATTACAATTATGTTACATGCAGCACGTTACATGATTACATGATTACAAAATACAAAACTATGATTTTATTTTAGGTGTGGACCCTGCCAGAAAATAGCTCCTGTATTTATACAACTGGCCCACAAGTTTCCTCAGGCTCTGTTTCTCGGGGTGAGTCATTAGTTCAATCAAATTAAGTTCTTCAAAGCTTAGATGTTTAGAAATGATTTTTGAACTGAATTTGCCATAACTAACTGAGCTGTCGTAATTAGGTTGACGTGGACATATGTCGGGAAACAGCATCTCAACAAGGTGTTAGCGCCATGCCAACTTTTATATTGTACCGTAACGGCAACAGAGTCGACCTGATAAGAGTAAGTTGAATGGTCTATAAGATTTCATAGTGTAGAAAAAGTCGCAACATGGTACGGTCATAGTGGAGTTAAGACGTATTTTGATTTTCACCTTTATGACTTATGAGATTAATTACTCAAACTTAAACTTAATTATGTTTTTGTAGGGAGCCAACGCTCAAGAATTGGAACAGAAGATACGTCAGCATTATGGACAGGCCGAGTCTTCAGATCCTCATGCTTCCGGACCCGGGGGTATGGGTGATGTGTTTCCTTATATAGATCAAAAAATGTGCGAATGCCTGAACGAGTCGGATTCTACTCCATTTAGGTCTTTCATTGAGGGAAAGTCCAAGCTTGTGTCTGATTGTGATGAGCAATTAATTTTGCACTATGGCTTCAACCAAAATATAAAGGTAACGTCTCAAAATCATAAAATACCAATTTGTTTGCATTTCTAAAACGTTGCAAATTGTGTCAACGAGTATGTAATAACATCAACGAGTATCTGTTTTTTACAGCTTCAATCATTCAAGATCAAAGCACCAGCAGAAAAAGGACCCAAGGCTTTTAAATTGTTTATTAATCAACCCAAGACACTCGACTTTGATGCTGCCCCGGCTATGACTGCTGTCCAAGAGATTCAGTAAGTTACTGACTGAGTTGCACCATGAAGTAGTTGAGTAACAACCCATAAACAGTTTTAATGTGAGACGTTTCAATTAATTGTTTTGAACAGATTAACAGAAGAAGACCTGAAAGGTGAAAGTCCGGTTGAATTGCGGTTTGTGAAATTCCAAAATGTGAGTAACTTGCAAATATTCATTGCGGAAAATATGTCAGGCGATGAAGTAACAGAAATCGAATCACTCACCTTTTATGGAACTCCAGTTTCGACCACGAATATGCATGATTTCAAGCGAGTGGCTGGATCCAAAGGAGAGTCTCATTAAAAAGTGCTTATAAATCAAAAAGAAAATTGACGGCATGTCCTCTTACACACAAGCAAGCCCTACTTTGAACATATTTATAATATGGGATAATTTCTGAAGTTTTCTAGTTTTCCATTGATATTGTACTTTTGATGGATTATAATTTAGTGGTAAAATGGTAATGCACAAAACTGTTGTATTACAAAGTTATGGAACATTCGACACCTGTGTTTGTAATTCCCTATACGAAATTAACCATGAGTTTTAAATCATTTTGTATTGCACATTGGATCATTAAAATCTTATGATCAATAAATGAAAATAACTGACCTAACCTCAACGCAATGATTAAAAATCTCGAAGAAAACTTTAATTCTCCAAGTAATATGAAATACAACAATATTTAGCCCTTAACCAGGGTTACAATGGTCAATTTTGTTATAAATGCGTTAGAAAATTTACGGTGCTATAGGACCATTTTCTGCGAAGTATTTCACTAATATAACCTGTTGTTCCATAACGTCCATTCTGTCGAGATGCTTCGTTGTGTACGGCAATATACTTCTGAAATCTAGATATTTCAGCTCAGAAGGCGTTTGTGTCTTAAACAAAATATTGAGTAAATAGTGTGCTTCAGAACACGTTTTAGTATTAGTATTCCACTGCTTAATATAACGAGCCAAAATACTTTTGTGTTCATCATTTAATTCCGTTATAATCGGAGTTAGTTCTTGCAAATCTGGAATCCCTGTTTAAACAATCATAAAACGCATAGTTGAAATTCAAGAAGATTATTTACAATAGTCTAGTAAATAGTTCGAAAGATTGGATTATTTCCTACGTGCTAACCTCTTATGACTTTGAGTAATGTGTAAGGGCGGTCTAATTCCAAGGAGAGAGCCACAGCTTCCTTCCAATCACCTCTTTTCAAAATATTAGATAAACGTTGCTCATCTTCTATAGCTTTTTTCCTTTTAGCTAAAGATTGTTCAACTTTTTCCTCAGTTTTGTCCAACCATACAGTCAGAACTGAATCTGCAGCTCCAGTTACGATTAATGAGCCGTCAGGCACACAATCCATAGCCCATACTTTGTCTTCAGAACTTTCATTGGTGGATAAACACGTAGAATTTTTGAGATCCCAAATTTTCATTGTACCGTCACTGCTGGTTGAAACAATTTGTAGTCCTATATGAAAACATGAAAAAAACTAATAAAATTACGTAATCTCAATGGGCTACTGGAGCTGTCTCAAGTAACGTGACAATGACAATCTGGTGACATATAGTAGTCGTTCGTTGGTAATCATACCTGAGTTAAAGAAGCTCATTTGTAACACGGAACTTAAATGCCCTTGCAGAGTCTGGAATTTCAAACATATAATGTTAAAATACTACTTTTTAAAAGTATGTTATTCAAATTCGTAAACAATTTTAGTTATATGCATCACGCACCTGAATACAATCATATGTGTTGGTATTCCAAATTTTAATATTTGTATCAGCGGACGCAGTAGCAACTAATTGATCCCACGAAGAAAATTTCACGTCCCATACTGTCTTTTTGTGGCCTTTGAGAATTCCCAGGAGGGAAAAAGATACAGCATCCCAAAGTTTTGCTGTTTTATCTCTGGAACCAGTTGCAACCTAAAAATTGTTTGGCAATAATATGAAATAGTTGCATTAATCCATACATGTAAATCTACAATGAATTCTTCATGCATAAACTTAGAACTCTAAAAATTATTAGCAATAGAATAATATAGCATCTTACGATGGCTCCATTAGGGCTACAATCGACTGAATGTATTTCCTTTTCATGAGCTCTTGCACTTCTAAGACATTTTAAATCCCATGCTTTCAGAAACGTGTCTTCTGACACGGAATACATGATGAAGGTAGTTGGGTCGAAACAAACGGACGTGACGGAAGCAATGTGGCCTTCCAAGGTCAAATGTGGCTCAAAAGAATCTTCCAACCAAACAATTAGTTTATTATCCTGCAACAAAAGACCATGCAAACATTTATTGACTATCGATTCATCATAAAAATCTCCGTCTGTATATTAAAGTATTAAATGATCTTGCTATAATGTCGGAAACCAAACAGCATGGTCATATTAAATAAGGGTGAAAGTAAAGAAGCTTTCTCCGAACATTCACTAACGCACCTTGGATCCCGAGACCAACCATTTCTTGTGTGATTTTAGAGTCATTACAATATCAGTGTGGCCTCTAAGAAAATCGCAACTCCCAGTGGACAATTTATATACTTTAATGACGTTAGTGTTATTTGCAACTGCAATTTTATCTTCCACCCAGAAGACTACGGCCAAAATCTCTTCCAAACTTCCAACATACTACAAAAAAAATATAAGATTTTTAGTCCTTGATGATCTTCGAAATAACACAAAACTGAATAGATTTGCTTGCACGTTACCTGACTCTTGATTTCCAGCATATTGTCTAATTGCTCGGTTAGATCCTTAGATTTTCTAGTTACTTCATAAATAGCTCCGTTATGTGTCGAAATAAAAAAGTTGTTTGATTTTATGTTTCCACCATTTGGTACTGGAGAATGAAGACCTTCTATTGTTTCATTCTTACAAACGGGTAGCTGTGAGAACGTTGTCAAACGATGATTCGCTAAATTAAAGTGACGAATCTCAGCTGCACCAAAGGCAATGTACAACTCATTTGAAATGAGGGTCAGTGATTCAATAGGCTGTGGAATTGGTATTGTCTTTAATTTGCTGAAATTATTTGCTGCATCCCAAATGATTAAGACCTTGTCTCTCCCTGCACTGTAAAGTATGAGAGATAATACTTGTGATTTCAAAATATCGAGAATTGTTAGGATAGGAAAAATGTTTCTTAAGTAAAGTTACCTTATCATCACTGGCTTGGTAGAGTCCCATTCAATTCCAGTCACTTGGGAATAATGTCCTTCAAGAGTATGAGTTATCGCATACTGCTTTGTCCTGTTCTCCCAACCAATTACATAAATATTTCTTTCTGCCACAAAAACTTGGTTTATCGACTCATCAATGCCCCACTTTACAAAGCCTATAGCAGCGATGTTACTAATTCGTATCAATTTGGACACAGTGTTGCCGCCTGAGTCCCACACTTTGGCAATAGCTCCAGACACTGTAACCCAAGACAATGACTTTTTGGATGCTTCAATTGCCAAGTCATTAACATGTGGAAAGTTATCTTCATCATCTTTAACATCTTCTAGCTCATCAATGTGATCACTTCGCTGCTTCCGGTATGCTGCAGCAGATTTGAACTTATTAATTTCTAAACGACCAATCGGCAGAGTATGGAAAGATTTGACAGTCCTTTCAATTTGTTGTGTAGTAAGATTCCAAATTCTAAGTAGATTTGACTTGTGGGCTGTAATAAGTGAATTTGAGGCTGCACAAGCATCAAAACTAAGAATCTCGTCCAATTCACACTCATAATGGGCAGATACATCGAAGGACTTCTCACACTTCTCTTCTTTCAGATTTGAATGACCATTTGTTAAAGTTTCACTCTGGTCGTTGGAACCACTCGTTGATATGGCTTTGACCGAGGGACCGCATTGGCATATAAATTGTGTAGGTGAAAGAATCTAGATATATAAATATTAAACACACAAATTATTGCTGCTTTTGTTTATATCGCCATATTATATATGTAAGCAACATCACAAATAAATTTTTAATGTAAAAATTATACTCCAATATTCTTCAATTATATTAAAATCTCTTACTTACCACAATTTTTCCTCCGGTATAAAATGGCTCCATTTTGAATTTAACATCATAACTAAAAACATCAAACAAAGATTCGCGATATAATTCTCAGACATCACACAAATAATTAATTATTTACTAAAAATGAATTCCCGTAACAAAATTGGTTAGATAGTATAATTATAATAATATAGTAGTTAATATATACCTTTGTTTAAGTTTGGGATTGATAACTTCGTCTTCGGCTTTTCTCTTATTGTACTGAACCGACTCCCCCGTCGGCGGGGGTCCCGACTGACCGTAATGAAGATGCTGTTGCAACATCTTACAATTTTTTGTTATTTACTAATTTTGCTCATGTAACTGCTGACGTATTTATTTGACTGTTTAACTTGTCACTGTCCAAAAACAAAATAATTCCGTAACACACGACACAAACACAGACAGCCACGTGCGCTTTACTGTGTGCGACAAACACATCGAAAAGTCTTGCATTGATATTTCGCGGTGTGCAATGAACATCAGATGTCGACAACAAACTCCAACAGATTGGTTACTTGAGACGAGAAGATTTTAGGAACAAAATATTCATCACATTTCACTTACACTACAAAACATAACATAACATCAGACTTTTGATCTTGATCTACAATTAGTTAATTTTTTGTTTGATTATTTCATATTTTTTAAAGGCAGTTATATTCAACCATATCGTAATCGTTCATAAAAATGCATGGAAAATAATTTTTTTAAATTGATTCTTATGTTTTCTTTCCTATTATCAATGTTTACTCGCTGGTGGAAATTTCAGAGTGGTATATTTTATTCAGTTTTACTAAAAGTGTTCAGAGTTCCCATCCAAAAACAGTCCGCTGTGACAGCAGCAGCACTTTCTGATGTAAAAGTTATTTATGACTCAGAACATTTTATCGTCATTGACAAGTGTCCGGATGTAGCGATGAACAGTTATGACAAAACAGTGGGTAAGTTAGTCAAGGGTTTATATTCAATTTACATTAATTTCACATTAATTAGCAAAGTACTGCAATTAATTTTATGCAAGATTAAGCATATTTTGATTCACACGCGGTGAACACTGAAATAATTCCATGCATCTATGTAATTCATAAGAAAGTTCCGGTGAAAGCCTGCTTTCACCGGGGAAGTTGCGAAACCCTTGTTTGTTTTCACTCACTTTCTCCTTGTTGCCAGTTTCTGTGTTAGGACTGTACAATTTATTACATCTAATCAAAGTTTGTACTATTAAATTCCAGATGTAACTGTTGACAAACAACTGGAGCGGATGTACCCGGATTTAGTTAACAAGAAGTTGGAATTTTCCTTTTACTTCGCTCACCGCCTGGATTATTCCACCACGGGAGTTCTTTGTATAGCAAAATATAAAAAGGCTTGTGCTGCAGCTTGCAAAGCTTTTGCTTCCAGATCAACACAAAAGTAAATAAAAAAAATTATACCACTCATTTACTCATTGCAATTGATGTATTCTTGAGTTGCTGTTTTATTAAGACGGACATTATTGGATTCTGCAGGTATTACTTGGCTATTGTGAGAGGAACTCTTTCTCAAGATTTCGTTACTGTAGACGAACCTATTGGTGATGATACAAGAGAGGAATTTAGGAAAGTCAGGATGGCAACAAGATCTATGAGACACTGTTCTAAGAAGACAAGAGACGCTAAAACACATATAGCAGTTTTAGAACGAGGAATCTGCTACAACTATCCAGCCACAAAGATTTTACTACAGCCATTTACTGGAAGGAGGCATCAACTACGTTTACATTGCCATCACATTGGGCACACTATCGTCGGAGATTTTACCTACAGTAATAAACGTGATACTGAACCTTACCGCATGTTTTTACACTCTTACAGACTAATTTTGCCAAACAGTATTGAAAAACTAGATGTAACTGCTAGGGATCCATTTACAGTAGAGAATAAGCTAAATAACTGGAGATGTGAATCTGTCGTGAGTAGCATTGATGATGCGATTAAACTAAATGCGGAAAAATAAAATCAGTTTTTTTCAAAGGATTACCACATCAAGATAATTATCCGATTTATTAGTAAACTAATACGTAAATCTATATATAGTAATTGAACGCTTTAATATTTACACATATGATAAGGGATCCGTACAATTGGAGATTCGAATCGGCATTCTCACATCAACTAAGATTACTGTTATATAATTAACTAGGTATTTAATTATATTTATGTATACGATTTTCGATTTATAACTTATTCGAATACGCTTAAATCGGATCTCCGTCACTTTATTTACGATTCGTATCGTGCAACGCGCAAGACTTCATTTAGTCGTTTAAATTCCAGTAGTATCGTTAGATCATTTACTTCTTGTATCGTTAAGAACAGTACATAAAACATTGCATAATTGATAACTTTGATTAAGCCACATATACATGGAGCTTTCATTAAACCAGTATGTTAACGTTGGTTGTTATTTAATTCAATACATACTTATACCAGAGTATACGCATGAAGAAGTCATTAATGGTACATTTACATGAATAGGTATGAACTTGAAAACGGGAACATTCATTATGCCCACACGCAACAGCTTAACAAACTCGTTTATGAAGACAAAATCCAAGTAATCAACAAACTATTAATCATAATCAATACAGAGAAGATTAATGGTAATTGTAAGTAAACAATTTTAAACGTTGATGGTTCATAAATCTTCTAAACATGTACTTTTCCATTAGACATTTAATTTTACTGCGCAGTATACCAAGACACACCATAAACGTTACATGTTTGTGTCATTTGAAAATTATATTACATACATTAAGCTTGATTAAGATGTTCCGAGACGGATTCACCCATGGCAAACATGGTAAACTACTGACAATAATACTTCACATTACACATACCATTAATAATAATATTTGCATTCAATTTGTCTGTCTATAGTACTTCTTCCAATAGCTAAGTATGTATTTGCATATATGAAATGCAAAGACAACAATCACTGCTTCATTCTTGGCAGCATATAATACACAAACCGTATTCACACACATATTAACATCTCCACAAAACTATACTTAGCCTTACTTAACTCCCAAAAATAGAAAAGGAATTAATCTGTTAATAAAGGTCGCACACAATATAAAATGAACACGTAGCCGATTGCAAGCTTCTATATCTACCACAAAAATTAAGAAGAAAGTCAAAATCAAAATAGTTTCTCCACACTGGTTTGCTTTGCTTCAGTAATAATATTATTAGTTATACAAAATTGTGTCTTGCTGAATTTATTCCGTATGAATGAACGAAATCTTTTAACTGACATCCACGACAAACTTTTATTAAACTAACAATTATTACTCCTAATTAACTTTAATTACTACCACACTTTTTCTGTCTAATATTAACATTTTGGTAAACAAGTTGTAAGCGAGTGATAGATTGGCCAATTCCGTCCTGGAATAATTTTTGTCAACCAACATGCACCACTCCTTCTACAACCCGTGATTTCGATTAATACAAGCTTTTTAGTTGTGGTAAGTTGTCCATTAACATTGTTACATAAGTTCAGTAAATGTCGTCCGTACCGTATCAGTGAAACAATATGAAAACGGAAGACGAAACGCAAAATATTGGACAGTTTATGATTAATCTACAAACACATTAGAAGCGTTAATTATTTGTAATTTTGATGAATCCAGGAGTTGCTTGTTTCCTTCACTGTGAAAAATTACTGCTCGTCCGATTCGATTTTACTCAATGTCAATGGAATAGTTTGCTTTTGAGTTCTTATTTTATGTTTCGAGTTAGTTTTATATAAGTGATCAGAAAAATTAGGATAGCTTGCTGGGGTGATTGTTATTTATCAAGATGATGGCTTACTCATTATCATTATACACACTTAATATTTCTTTGCCCGTTTCGAGGGCTTGTGTCGTCTGTCCTTGACATATTGAGGAGAGCGTCGAGAATGAGAAGTTGTGGGAGCAGACACCATGGGAATTGGTGGTAGAGATGCCCGAGCAGTCGGTACCTGCTCCTGTTGATTATCTTCCTCGTCACTTGGAGGCAACTCTTCAATTGTCACTCCAGAAGTTGTAGCTGAAGCTGAAGCTGAAGGGCGGCTGCGATGACTCCTGTCACGAGTCTCACGAGTGGGTGCCTGAGTCAAATACAACTGACCCTGTGCATTTCTATATTGGCCATCTTCTACGCTCAACTGTGGCATTGACGGGGAATGCGAATATGGAAAATTGTTATAAGCCCGCTGGCGCCACTCGCGATTAAAAGTGGGAGCTTCCTCTGAAAACCAAAATAAATAAAAAATATTGTCAAACTGCATCTGCATCCTATTAGGCACACCAATTTACAAACATTCGATTTTTTAGTATGCTTTATAATGTGGCTCTTATGCACCCGTATTCTGCTGATACAATTTTTTTACAAATATCATTATCGTTTCTAAGTTTTTATATGAGTATTGTTTGTAATGTACCTTCTTCTAAATTGATAAGCTCCTCATTTTCTTCACGCTGGCCAGTATACATATTTTCTTCACGTTCCAAAACATGAGCTCGCTCTCCAATGTGTCGTCCAACAGCCATTTTCTTGGTACCGGTGCGTGTGTCTGTCAAAGTTTTTCTTGTTTCCTTTACACCTCCAGGTGCACGATGCGTTGAATTCGATTGCTATGAATCAACAATGAGAGCAGGATTTAAGATTTAAGATCAAGTAAAAATTTGAATTTGAATTTTGGAATTAAATTGATAAATCATACTTGATAAACTTGAGGTCTACCATCCGGGCCAGAAGAAACTGACATGACGGACATTGAGGAAAATGAATGGCTATTAGGATCTGTCATCATTTGCTGTAAAAAAACGAAGTCAATTAATTCATTGTTCTCAGATGCATTTTGATACTATTTGCGAATTATTGTTAGAAACTGCTCTGAAAACAATTTTTAAATTCGACAAACAATTCAGTCTAACATGACATTACAAGTTTCGATATTTTATAAAGGTTTTTTCAAACCTTTTCTCATTTTGTATTTGTGGCAAACATTTGTACTGATTTCTGCAACACAAGGGTATAATACTCACTCTACATGTCTCCAAACAAATACATAAAAAATTACTCACATTTACGTTCATCATGTTAGGAAATCCTCCAACTCCAAAAGGTGACATCGCTCCTCCAAAAGGCATCATTGCTCCCATATTGGGTCCCATTATTCCAAGACCATTATCCATACCACCGCCGAAGCCATCCCCAAAGAAGGAACCCATCATGCGATTCATAGCTCTAGTGTGAGCCCTAAAATCAAAATACAAAATAACTAACATTCAATGTCCATCACAATAATTATTCATTATTAACATGCACACAAACATACAAACATAAGATTTCAATTATTACTCAATTTATTTAAATTAGGTTAATATTTAAATTAGTTGATATAAAGGGGTTTTATTATATAACTTACCCAAAAATAGGGTCACGCTCCATATCTCTCATTAGAGACCCAAAAAGAGACATTTTATGGCAGCTTGTTTGCTTATACCACTAGTATGTCTTACTACATTCATAAAAGATAAAATCAAGCATACAATTAATGTAAATGATGATTTAGCTTGTCAAAACCAGTCAAAATATGGCACACCAAACATTAACAACCTCCTGTTCCTGACCCAGTCCAGTACATTCAATCAAATCGATACCAACAAAAACCATTAAATTAATTCTTTGATTTAACTTTATAATCATTTTCATTATTATAAAACAAAGATGTTCAATTTCTGATCTGACTGGTTTTTGTTGACAGCACAGCTGATAGCCAAATACAAATGGAGTTAACAAGTATTGAACAAATTATTAGCATCAGCTGACTACGACGTAATTGCCAATGATTAAAATTAATGGAGGTATTGCATTATGGTGAATCGATGTCAGTAAAACATCCAAACAAAAAAATCAACATTCTAAAACTGGCAAATGATGAATCATGCCTTTACTTTACTGAATTCAATTTGAAAGTGAACAGTCAGCCCGTATTAATAAACCTTAATAAAAAAGCAATAAAATAACTTGGTTTTCGCTTTTATAATTCACTAGCACCACATATAGTACAACAATATTAGGCATTTGTTATTACATAAAATATTGTCAATTAAAGTGAAATATTGCTGATAAATAATTTTGAATTACAATTTACGTGTTAAAAATGCCAGGCAAAAACAACAGATTTTCAATTCGTTTGACATTTATACTGATTAAACTGAATCCAACAAAATTTACTTGAAATCTTACCTTTGTTGAGATTGTTATTTGTTATTCCTCTTCTCCTGTCTTCTTGGAAGATTTTTTTCTTATTCTTCTTCTGTGTATTTGTTTGTGAGAGAGTCAAGTCAGTAATGGTCAAGTCAGTCAAGTCTAGTTGACTGCAGCATACGCAATCAGAGACGTTCACGTGAAGTGAGAATTCTAGAAACTGTTAGCGTGTGTGTCTTGTATTTCATTATGTGAAGCCTAAAACAAGATCCGCCTTTTCCCATCTATTTTCAATTCTCATCTTAGGCAACTTTCCATAAACGCAGTGGAAATAGCGTAGAATCGTAGCGAAAAGGAGGAGCGAAATTTTCCCATTTCTGCTCCTATCCTGCACCATCATTTTTACACACACACACAGAAAGTGTAAATTTCGCTATGCGCGCGCCCTGCATTGGGTCACATTATGATGCAATATTTAGTAACCGAGTCTCGTATAAATTTACAGGGTACATGTATGACCTTACATGAGTACATGTTTATATGCAAGTTAACTACTTGAAATAATTTGATGAGTAAGGACAATTTCAATTATTGATAATGTTTTATTAACAATCTCGTTTTTCAGGTATTTAACATTTATTTTGTCATGTACAACCAACGTTTGGCTTATAGTAGGCTGCTTTTTGCTTGGCTGAATTCAATGTTTTTAGCTTTATTTGTAGAAACCCTGTACGAATAGTACTGCAAAATATAACCCAAGCTAGCTGTATGTATCGTAATCGTATCTGTATTTCTGTATGCTATGAAACTTCATGTGAACGCGTGAAGTGTGAACGTGAACATGACTATGACCGAATGAGACATACCTGACCCTTTTCACTCACATTTATGATTGTTCATATTTACAAGCAAGGCTATAATTTAACCTAGTTTTGTCTATTTGTATTGTTGTTCAATGTTGATATTTCTGTGGTAGAAGTAAACACATAAATGGTATTAAACTTGCGATCATTGTGAATGAAATGTTTTCCCAAACGACTTTAGCACGATTTTTGCAAATTCATGCAAACAAAGCAAACATAATTGTATTTTGTCTTGGCGCATGTCGTACAGAATACTGAGAAATTAATCTGTACTTCATTTTCTACTGGAATTACATTTTCCATTGAATGCAGTCATGGCGTATAATATGATTTTTATGTGAAGCGTACAAAGGTTTTATATTATTATTGAATTTAATAAAGCTTCTATGTGTACCTAAACATTCTAAATTTTCGTTCATATAATATATACTTTATGTCATTCATTCATGAGTGTTTGCTTACATGTAACAGAAGAAAGTAGGAATTCAGAAATACATTATTATTGGTCCAGGATGTTTGACAGGCAATACTCTTTTTTATAGCATCATGCAGTTTATCAATGATGAAGTAATGTCCAGTAAAGGTGCATACCTAGTTAGTTAAATAAAAGTAATAACCAAAAAACCAATAACAGTTTCATTTAACTATCCATTTTACATCCAACAATGATTACATACAGCTCATTTTACATTCGACAATTGTTACATACAGCTATTGATACTTAAGAATTTAAGGCAATACGAATTTCAGTATAAAAGTTTTCATATTGTTTTGCATTAATTGTATTGCTGATATACATGCTCCAAAGACTACTTCTAAACACGTAACTTTATATAAAATAATGACACTATCTCTGATGACTCCTACACACAAGGAAATGACAATGATAATCATACAACAATTTTGAGTTACATAACAAACTTAAAGCTACTGATACTATTACTATTGCTATGGTATTATAAGAATTGAACAATCTCAATAATTAAGCTACAGTATAACAAGAAATCAGTATAGAGTGAAAGTATTGCTTGTTCATAAAATTATGTAAAATTTAGCGATTTTTAAGAATTTTAACAGATATTTGGTGTTTCCTAATTATGTAACCTTCTAGTTCCACATAATAGGTACGGTCGTACTTCGTACAGTTCATCTAGTATCCTTTTAAGTGAATCACTCCAAATTGCATGCATAAAATAAAACAAAATATGTCATAAAAGAGTATTGAAAAGTACTTGATACGATAAACATTTTGTACTTAATAATGAATGGAAAATATCTAATAATAATTGAAATAAGTAATTAACTCATCTATCATATTTGTAGGTATTTAATTTACTAGAAATGGACTGAGTTTCCGTCCAATTGTATTACACGTTATGTTGTTGATAAAAACTAACACTTTTATGAACAATATTTTCTATTTTGCTTGGTTGTTCAATTTCATGAGATCTTTAAAAGCGTGTACATGAGTTGTTAGTGTATGGCTAAACATTACGATTGTATTGCATCCAAGAGTATTATGCTTTAGTTATATTATATTATTGGCTTATATAGTACTGTAGACTATAATATATAGTAGTGTAAAGTTAACTGAAACACTATAAACATAACAATATGTTGCAAAAAAATAAACCCATTATTAACAATAATGCTTAATAATATTGTGAATTGTGTATAATGGATAAGATCTATGATAGCTATTTTATAATACTACAACTAATTTCTGAAGACGATTCTTAGAATTAAAATAAACTACAGCTAAGCTACTGTACTAAAATCTATTTCTTTAAACATATCATTATTATTAACATATTAACAGTTAACATATTATTATTATTGCTAACTAACTTATCTTAAACTTTAAGCTGGATAATAATAGAGGGTAAATTTAATACAAATAGTTCTACAACCGGATTAACTGTTATATATTAGATAGGCAAAAAATGTTAAATATGTCATGCTAGTTGTAACTTATAGATGTTAAACAGGTTAAATAATATCTAAATTTGAACAATAGTAAACTTTAAAAACTGTAAAATACCATCGTTGATAAATACTATTGGCAGTTTTCGTATTTGTAGCATGCGGTTTGCTCTTAATCAGTAAGCGTTTCAAGTTTTTGACTGGGGCAGCTAATGCTGCGCGTACGTATTTATTCTAATAATCCACGAACAGTTATTGGTGATTGATCCAGAGCTCAAGTAAAGATTCTATAAAGTTACAGACCAAACAAAAAATAAGTAAATGCTGCATGGACAAGTTGCAATCTGCAAGCTTTCAGTTAATGATGAATTTATAAGTACAAAATTGAATTGTAAAGTACCAGAAACGTCATTCAAATCAAGGTCTTCCAAAATACAGATTAGGTTCCTAAAAGATGCTTTCTTGTATCCCTGTTTGGTAATCCAATGCTCCAATGTAGCATGAATGGCGTAATCCAAACCCCCCTCCAAGGTCATGTCCCTTTTTATATCCATAATTACTGAAGGCTTGAGACCCATGCTGTTGGGTAAGGAGGTCCAACTTTTGCACAAAGAGAAGCTTCTTTGAAGAACTTTTTCAATGCTTCTTAAATGCGGTTGAACTACACAAAAGCAAAAGATGGATAAATGTTACTTGATATCTTTCCATTATCACAATAATAATTAATGTGCACATGCCAGCATTACTGTCAAGGTCAAGTAAACACATGCTAAATCAGCAAATTAGAAATATAAATAAATGTGAATGAAATATTTTCCCCTTGCTTCAGACGGACTCACTCGGTATGTCTCTTAAAGTTGACCGGTCAGGATCTGTATTATTGTTGGAAACACACAGGGGGTTGATTATGCTGTCATCTTCCTCCAACCGTTTGGACAGCCAATTGTAATTCGGTTTCAAAGCTTTGACGAATTCCATCATGGCCCGACTTCCCCTGTCAATGTCAATTTAGAGATCAAAATCAGTTAACAAAGAAATAATTATTTCACTATACATTACAAATTGTAATTAGTAACAATAACAATAACCAAAAATTCACCTTGTTGGCAATAGAGCAAGGAGTTTTTCCATCTTCTGCTTATCGGTCCGTCCAGTTTCTATCTCTGCATGCATCTCCGGGTCCAAAATGAATTTCGATATAAGGTAGGGAGAAATGTTAGAGTACATTACTTCCACCAAAGTGGAGTAATTGGCTTGTAACTTTTTTCTGTCCTTTTGTTCCATTTTTTCTTCAGTCCAGTTAAGGAATATCTCTCGCTTTCATTTAATATATTTTTGGAAATATCGGTATTAAAATAATTCGCCGATTGCTGTTTACATTGTGTACAGATAAACAAAGGCACATGTCATGACACACACGAGTAAATCATAATTCCAAGTGTGTTAAACCATTATTGTGGTAGACAATAATATATGTTAAAGACAGGGTTGGCATGGTGTTTAAACCACACTGACAGAAACCTGGCAGAAACCTGGTAAAAACCATGGTGGCAAAAACTGAGTTTTTGAC
>JABASD010002628.1:0-25161 GCA_019776165.1 Pogonognathellus flavescens
TGGCGTCAGTTGTTTCATTCACTCCTAACCAAATCATATTGTTTCCTACTTCATCGCGAATGGATTCGATTATCTGTGTAAAATCAACCAACTAGTAACAATTTTGGAATATTTTAAATATTTTATGAATTAAGTAGGAATAAATGGTAACCTTTTGGTGAAGGCGATTTAGCTGGGTTCTTCGTATTGTAGATTCATCTGGAATATGTTTTCCAGTATAGTTTGCAAGAAAATTTTTAAAAGTTGGATTGTTGATTTTCTCCCATGGGATGTTAGCAGCAACAAAAGCCTCGCATAAATCTTGGTAGAAAGGGTTAGCGACTCGATTGGATTGCGTCATTAATAGTTGGACTTCTGGTTTCTTAGTATAACGTCGAACATTGTCCTTGTGCACATTAGTTGCAATGTGCTGATAGATCTGAGAACTCTGTTTAGCTATAAATCCTTTGCCGCAAGGCTATCAAACAATAAAAATAATGTATTGTAAAATAAACATGAAAGAATGATGGTGTAAATTAAAATTATATTTCACAATTAATATAATTGTAATCATATCAATCAATATAATATAATATTTAATCAAATAGTATATTTATATGAATTACGCACCTGACAAAAACTTAGGTCACCTTCAATCGTAAAAAATTCTGGATTTACGAGTTTAGACACCATTTTTTCAGCAGACTACGATGTTCTTTCTTCGTTCTTCCCATTTTTGCCGGAGAATTATCGAAATTTTATATGCTTTCACATTATACGAATACTATGACTGAATTAAAGATAGTACTAACAAAAAGCAAATTAAGTAAACGGAGCTAAAGCAAAGTGAATGACAGTCCCCGCTCCTAGTCAAATGTTATCCGTATTAATACTTATTGGGATAAGAGATGGAGTGTGCGTTCTATTTACTATTCGAAAGCTAACTCCTCTTTCAGAGCAAAATAAAGCCGTTGAATGATCGAAAGAGTATTATTATACCAAAAATTCCTCTTTCAGAGCAAAATAAAGCCGTTGAATGATCGAAAGAGTATTATTATACCAAAAAACCAATAAAAATATGTATTTAAAAAAAAACCACAATATGTAAAAAAATATATAGTATGTAGAAATACCTCAAATATTTACAATATTTTTTTTCAAGTGCCTCTTATTCATCTCTATTTAGGTCGCAACAAATAAATAGCAAGTTTGGGCTTTGTAGGTCAACGTTGTATGGATATAGGAAAACCCATTTTGCCGGGCCTTAGACTAATAACTGTGCACTATTTAAACTGCTTGCTTCGTTGAAATAACTCACCATTTGCATTGATCTTCGTAATATGTGTGCTAGTTTTGAAATGATAATTTAAAAAAATCGACGGAAATGGTTTTTGAGGAATTATTCAATCTTTAAGTAAATAATTTTAAGTATTTATCGTTAGATACAACGTGAGACATTAGAACACTGAACTGGTTTTGGTAAGTTAACTAACATAGGTGTATTTAATTTAATATAGGAAAAAGTTATATGGCTTATACGTTGTGCGCCGCACATTGCCTTTTCCTTGAACATATAATATTTGTTGTGTGACTGGTAACATCGCAAGGAATCATTGTTTAAGCAACTTAAAGTTCTCAAACATGCTACGTATATTATTTAGGGTTTCCACTAACGCTTGAAAGTTGCCAAAGCATGTTATGTGAGTTTCGACTAGTACATGCATCTAATTTAGTTCATTTACCTAACAAACAAACTCTACAACATATGACGCTAATGTAATGTCCAATCTTATTCATATTAATCAAAACGTTTTATACCTCCTACACCTCTCACACTACAAATGACAAACCTGTGCAATACAACAAAATGAAGAGGACGTTGTTGAAATCGGCCTAGGCATATAATGTTTTTCGAAAATCAAAATTTCACTTTACACACTGCATATAGACATGTCTGGCACCAGCAAAGATAAATTGTTATAAGTAGTCCGACTGATCGACATTTATATAAATATTTTTCTACTTGACTTGGGAAAATCAAACCTTGTAGGGGTGAGATTATGTATTATAAAGGTTCGGGATTTTATCAACCGAATTTTATTGGTTTTGAGCTAATCGTTTTACAATGCACACATTTCAAAACCATTTCAAGGCACATTTAAATGCACATCTAAAGACTCAATTGAATGCAGTAGAAAGACACGACGACACGTCCCAAGACATGTCGACAAGACACAAGATATGACGACAAGACCCAAGACATAAAACCGACAGATTTTCCATTCACATAAAGTAACTACCTTACTTAATAGTAATAATGAATCTGTGTCTCGAAAAACTTATTTTGCGCTATTACATTTAGTTTATAGTAGAGACACAATATAAATATGCCGTAAATTCCGCCCTCTGGCAGTGGCAGTGGTAGTAGTAGTTGTAAATAAGATATGGTAGGAGCATAGATGGTATTATACTCTCGCAATAAATTTCTCTGCTTATACACGAAACACTCTATTCATTTCGAAACGGTGAAACAAAATTTATTTCCACACAAAGACAGCCTGCCAGTCAGACGGTTTCAATAACGTTGAGCATGTTTGAATTTACCGTTCGGTTAGTAGTAGGTATAGTTAGGTATGTAATTCGTTATATATTTTCATGTTTTTTCTTGTTCCATCACAAGATAAAATCATCGTGGAATGGAGTATTAACGCCAAAACATAATATTTATTGTTAGTTTCAAATTTAGGCATTTTTATAGTTTGCCGAGTTCTATATACTAATACTGTGAGCAAATACGAACGCCAATTTGGATGAAATTATTTAATTTTTGTCTATGTAGAATTTCTATCTGACCATGTCTCAATGCCATAAATAAATAATACTCCAATGAGAATGGAAGACTTATAATATATTAAAATAGAATCACAAAACGTCAGACTGGTTAAATTGACCACTTATTTTTACTGTTAAAACACATAATTATTGAGCAAAACATTATCATAATTGCATAATACAGGTGACTACTTCAAATATGGCTGCTAATATTAATTTTATGTTCAGATATTTAGAAAATTACTTTTTCGAATTGCAAACAGTTGTGTAAATGATTAATGATGATTAAAATTTACATATTATGTAATAAAGTTTAAGTAAGAAATGAAAGCATAAGTAGATTCAACAACAACTAACAATACATCTTTTGCTAGTACGTTGTGTTAGGACTAAAAACTATAATTAAAATTGTATGAAAAAGATTGATGTACAGGTATCGATTGTGATTTATCTTATACATGATAGTTTATTAAGTAGCGCAATCTACTTTATAATAATGGTGTCTACTTCTGTCCGTACGTCCGTCTGTGACCGAGTGACCGTTATACCTCATTAACCAATAAACACAAATCGTTCAAACTTCTCATACGTAATCTCTGAGTCCCATCGAAGCTTACATTGAAAAATGATGTCAATCGGTCAATTCTTTCATGACCTTTGACCTATCAGAATAACTGCTGTTTGTGACATCAATAACTCACGAACTGATTGACAAAATTCGTTCAAACTTCTCATACGTGATCTCTGAGTCATAGCGGATGTCAAATTTGCAAATGGGGCCACTCGGTCAACTCCTTCATCACCTTTGACATTGACATTTTAGAGCTACTACGGTCTGTGACCACGATAGCTCAAGAAGTGATTAACATAAATCGTTCAAACTTCTTATACGGGGTCCATGGGTCCCAACACTGGTCTCGCCAATGGGGTCTACCGGTCGATGCCTTCATGACCTTTGACTTTCTTCTTGCGCTACTTTATTATCTCCGTTTTAAATGGTTTATTCTAGTTATGAACCATACATTAAATTGCTACACTGAGCAATAAATTAATTGTGTGGCCAATAAGTGTGTACATATATGTGAAGAATGTGGATCTTTTGCAGGTGAAGAACGGTCCTGCTTCTAAATGGACGGGACGACAAGATCGTGCAACTAGTCGCGTGATGTGGGTGCCATTTGGGTGACCGTAAAGTGCTCTAATGAATTTGATAGAATATTCATGGGACTTGGAACAATTATTTAGTAAGACGTATTCAAAGACAAATAAAAGAATGGAACCAAAGGGGCATACTAAGTATAAAGGCATTGCTATGATCGTATAACATCTAATTGCAAAAAACGTAGCCAGTATGTGTACGAGCATTATACCTGACATTGCAGCTGGAACCATTATATGTGCAAGTATGTTTCCTACGACACTGGTTAAATAAATAACTCCGTACAGTAGGATTGTCGTCTGCAAACATAATTTTGTTTTACGGGGTTTTCGTGAGTCAAACATGATCAGTTCTGTTTCTCTGTTGAATGTAATAAGATTAAACGTACCAAAAAAAATTTGAACGCAAAAGTTAAAAAAACCACTTCTGACGCAAAAAGCAAAAAAAGCAAAATGTTACGTCATGCAGTAAAGATCGATTGTGGTTCACCAAATACATTATAAATTATTCAAGTTAAGTTATGAACATGACTCATTAAATTACTACACTCAACAACACAGTTATTGTGTGGCCATAGGCCAATAAGCGTGTACATGAATGTTGAGTATGTGGATCTTTTGAAGCTGAAGAACGGTCCTACTTCTATGTGAACAGGACGAAGAGATCGTGCCACGCGTCGCGAAAAACGGGTTCCGTTTGGAATGTCATAAAATGTTCTAATGAATTTAATAGAATCTCCATGGGAATCGGGACATATTTTTATTATGACGTATTCAGTTAAAAATAAATGAATAGAACCAATGGGGCATACTAAACATAAAGGCATTGCTATGAGAGTATAGCATCTGATCGTAAAAAACGTAGTAAGTAAATGTATGAGCATTATACCTGACAATGCTGCGGGGACAACTACACGTATCAATATGTTGCCTACGCCAATGGTTAAGTAAATGACTCTGTAGAGTCCGATTGTCGTCTGAAAACATAATTTGGATTTACGTGGTTTTCGTGAGTCAAATATGATCAGTTGTGTTTGTTTGTTGAGTGCCATGAGATGAAAGGTACCCAATAGAACGTAAAACCCAAAAGTTAAAAAAACAATTTCTGATGCAATATTACAATATATGTATGCAATGAAATATTTGAAAAATAAGACTATGTATTTTTAAATACATGTAGTCAAAGTGGTTACACTGCAAACACATTTGACTTCACAATTATTCTCGCCGTGCCATATTCATATTTCACAACGCAGTGTCTCATTTTACTCCGCTACTTGATTACTCCGTTGGAAACGGTTTATTATTAATAATTTTGCTGAAAAATTATGGATGTACGTAAGTAAAGTTATTGATTGCAGTTTACAGCACATAGTATTAATTTATTCAACGTGTGACCATCTTATTTCATTTTTACACTTAACAGTAAGGTTATTGTGTGACCAACAAGCGTGTACATGTATGTAGTGTATGTGGATCTTTTGAAGTTGAAGAACGGTCCTACTTCTAATTGAACAGGACGAAGAGATCTTGAAACACGTCGGGAGTAGCGGGTTCCATTTGGATGTCCATAAAGTGTTCTAATGAATTTAATAGAATCTTCATAGGAATTGGGACAATTTTTTATTAGGAGGTATTCAATGGCCAAAAAACCAACGTATCCGACAGGGAATATTAAATATAAAGGCATTGCTATGAGATTATAGCACCTGATTGCAATAAAAGTAACTAGTATGTGTACGAGCATCAGAACTGACAATCCTGTAGGGACAAATGCACGTATTAATATGTTTCCTACGACAATGGTTAGATAAATAACTCTGTACAGTTGGATTGTCGCTTCCAAACATAATTTGGTTTTACGAGGTTTTCTATCGTCAAATATGATCAGTTCTGTGTGCTTGTTGAGTGCCATGAGATGAAATGTACCCAACATAATATAAAACCCATAAGTAAAAAATACACATTTTCCACCTAGCAAGGCGATAAATGAACAAAATAATTTCATAGTCCAATGATTAGCAAATGGTGGTATCATGGGAAAAATAATTCGAACCAAAAACTCGAATATAAGTACTGCAAGTGTAAATGGATGTTCTTCTAAAATAAATGGACCAGTGGAAACTAATAGTATTATTCCAATAATGATGGGGATTGATAAATTTGCCAAATACTCGGCTACATCATCCAGTTTGCTATTATTCGGAACGCCCAAATCCTTTTTAAATATTCCTGTGGTAAAAATGTTATTTAATATATATTTCGAATTGTGTCCTTAGATTTAATTAATAAACATAAAAACAATATTTAGATACTAGTTATACAATTGTGATAATGTTTCTCCAAACTTACCACAAAAATATTTGTCCGTGTTAAAACCAGTGTTGATAATATACATCGTGTCTTTCAAGGAAAGTAATGGCAACACGTTTGCAACAAATCCTCCTAACAATAAGCACAAGAGTACGATGCCAATTATTGTCGTTAATAGATCGTAGGGTGCTACTTTTGAGAACAGTTGTATTAGTAAAAAAATGAACAGGTACGGTATGCTGAGTGCTACACCAAGGTGTAGAAGGTACCAATACCATCGTCTATATCTGTTTTTTACAATTTGTACGTTCCTTGTTTTTGGATTGTATGTGTATGGCCCATAATGAATTTTGTCACAAAATTTAAAATATTTTTGCACTGATCTTTGTAATGAATATGTGCTCATCTTAAAGGAATCTAAATGTATTTAAATATTGGACAGCAATTGAACTCGGCGCAGAAAATTGAACATTTGAAGTTTGAGAAAGGAGACAGAAAGAATGGAGTTCTGTGCTGGTTTTGGAAAGTGAACTATGAGTTTATTGGATTTGCTTATAACGCTTTATGAAACAAATCACTGTGCGCAATATTATATATCTTAAATAAACCATTTCAAAATGGGTGTAAACAAGTAACGAATGGAACAGTGACACTATCATATGAACTATGACACAGTGATCTTAACTGTGACATCGATTAGGTAAACTGTGAAATCGTGTAATCTGCAATATAACTGTATTTAAAAATGTCAGGTCATTTAGTCGAAATATTCAAGCATTGGCGATTTCCAAATTCAAATTTAGCGGTTTTTACTTTCAAACTTAAGTAGAATTCACAGAGCAGTATTTAACATCCAGTGTGTTGCTGAGGCTCATTGACGCAGTAGTTTGTCTAAAAGGTCAAAGGTCATGAAGGAGTTGACCGATGGACCCCATCTTCGAACTTAACCTTCCAATGGGCCACTAGAACACGTTGGCCAAGTTTGAAGTCTTTATCTCAAACCTTTCTTTAGTTATCTTGCGAACGGACAGACGACCAGACGCAAAACCCATTCTTATAGAAGAAAAATTCGTTACTTAATAAGCAACGCAAACACTTTGGGAAGAAGTTACTTTTATCAAATAAAAAAGAACATGAGCCAAATCAACCCATTTTGGATAAGTTTTGATAAATGTAATTATTGGCAGGATATGTAAGGTGAACTAGCACGATAAGATATAAAGTAATAATATTTTATAGTTTATCCAGGTATATATTTTAATGTGTTTGCTTGTTCATGTACGTGATAGTGGCATGCGATAATATAAAAGCCATAACGTCGTCATGTTTCTCTGAACTTATATATGTCCCAAACATGTTACATATATTTATGGTTTCCACCAAAGCTTGAAAGTTGCCAAAGCGAAAGCATTTTATGTGAGTTTTGACTAGTACATGCATTTAGTTTAGTTCATTTAGATAACAAATTCTACGACGTATGATGCTAATGTAATATTCAATCTTATTTATATTAAGCAAAATGTTTTGTACCTTGATACCTCCTACACCCCCACACAATACAAACATGAGTAGTATATCAAAATGAAGAGGACGTTGTTAAAATCGGCCTGGGCATATATTGTGCTTCGAAAATCCAAATTTCACTCTAAACACTGCATATAGACATGTCTGGTACCAGTAAGGATAAATTGTTATAAGTAGTCCGACTGCTTGACCTTTCTATCAATATTTTTCGACTTGACTGGAGATCTTGACTTAAATAAACCTTGTGAGGGTGGGATTATGTATTATAAAGGTTCGGGATTTTAAAAACCAAATTTTATTGGTTTTGAGTTAAACGTTTTACAATGCACACATTTCAAAAACATTTCAAGACGCAATTAAGTGCAGTAGCAAGACACGACGGCAAGAACCAAGACATGCCGACAAGACCTAATGCACGACGACAAGAAACCAGATATGACGACAATACTCAAGACATGACGAAAAGCCCCAAAAGACGACAAGAACCAAAACAAAATGACACGACAAAACGACAAGAACCAAGAAAAAATGACAAGACAAAACGATAAGAACCAAGACAAAATGACAAGACCCAGGATAAAACGACAAGAGCCGAGATATGAAGATAGTAAAAGGAAGCAATAAACCACTGACAATGAGCCAAATGACTCGGTTGCATGTTTAAATATATCGTTAGGTTAGTGGTATTTAGAGTTAGGTAATTAGTTATACATTTTAACAAGGTTTTACCAACCTGGCATTTTGATATGTTTGATTGTTCCATCACCCGATAAAATCATCACGCAATGGAGTATTATAGCCAAAACATAATGATGTTTCATGGAATCATAAAATATTTATAGATATACCCTAAGACATCGCAAAGTACAGAAAAGGGAACTTACAGTTTAAAACACAGCAATTTTTATACATTTACCTAATTGATTATATATGTTTCTATATACTAAACTGTGGGCAAGTACGAACGGGTATATGGATGGAATTATTTAATTTCCTAGGATTCCTGTCTGACCAATGTCTCAATGCCATAAATAAATCAAGGGTATGATTTAATTCATCCTCAAGAAATAAGGTTTTGTCAACAAAATAATTGTATTTGAAAAATGGAAATCAGTCATCATGATATAATGTAAACAAGAATCATTATAAATGTAAATAAACCATTGCAAAACGGATGTAATAAAGTAGCGTAAGATTCACATCTATTTATGTTACAGATTACTGATTTGCCAACTGCTGCTCTCCTCAAACGAGTTGCCTATGGTTGTTGGTTAATGTTTCGACTAGTTTTGAACGAATTATGTTCATTAATCGACGAGATATTGAGTTGCGTTATACACAGCCAGACAGACACAACGTTACTATAAATTAGATTTCGCTACTAAACATTGAATATCGCCGATTGACTCCATTTTCGAATTTGACCTTTGCTTTGGCCCTGATATCACGTATCAAAAGTTTGAACGAGTTCTGATAATAACTTCTTGAGTTATCGTGGTTACAAGCGATAGTTACTCTAAAAGGTCAAAGGTCATGAAGCAGTAAACCGAGATACCCCATTTTCAAACACGACCTCCGTTATGACTCAGAGATTACACATGAAAAGTTTCAACGAATTATGTTGATCCGTTCGTGAGTTATTGGTGTCACAAACAGCGGTTATTCTGCAAGGTCAAAGGTCATGAAGGAGTTGACCGATTGTCCCCATTTACGAACTTGACCTTCGATGGGACTCAGGTCACGTGTGAGAAGTTTGAACAAATTCTGTTCTTCCGTTCGTGAGTAAAGGTGGTCACAGACAGACGGACAGACAGACATCCACACCATCCTTATGAAGTAGCTGACGCTACTTAATAAATGAACAGAGCAACTTGCCGACGCACTGAGCACGGTATTCTCCGTTGGTGAGTCGACGCAAGGGCATAGGACCAATATTTTTAAGTAAACCACACCACTCACACTAAAAGCAAACTGTGTTAATTCTTACTTATTGATGTTCTTATGGTGCGTCTGCAGCTCACTTTGACAATCTGTAGTTCCTTCCAATTATAACCGATTAAGCCCATATTTGAACTTGACCTTCATTGGGACCCGTGGATCATTTATATATAAAATTTGAACCAATTGTGTTCATCCGTTTATGAATTATTGAGGTCACAGACAGACGGATAGACGGACAGACGTCCACACCATTCTTATAAAGTAGCTTACGCTACTTAATAACCACATAATATGTTTAGTTCTTTCTTTCCTAGTAGTGCTAACGGCTGTAGAATCTGTACATCCATCAATCCATCATATTACAACGAAATATAATTTTATTTTATTTTATAACTAACTCTAGCTGTTGGTGGAGAGCAGGTGCGTATTTAGCTAGAATTGTCATTTGATGGGTGCACGGCTAATTTAAGCTTATCAGCTTTTTAAGCTCATAATATTCCCGCGTAGTGCAATACTATAAAATTCAAGCAAAAAGGCTAAATTGAGCCAGAAACACAATTAATTCGCGCTCAGCGAGAAAAAGAATTTTTGTTCTTTTTGACTTTTGAGCCAAAGGGGATGGCACACCTTACAAGGAAATGACCGGCTCAACGAATCTTTCTTAATATTTGATATGAGGTAGAAGTAACATGTCTGGCATTTATAAAGGAGTTCAGAAATGGATTAAAGATATCAATCCCTTGGCAGAATATATTCCCTGTGCAGCCCATTCTTTAACTCTAGTGGGAGTTAACTCTGCCGGGAGGGTACTGGCAGCCAAACTAATCTTAGGTCAAGTCCAAAATCTTTATTCGTTTTTTTCTCGTTCCACAAAACGTTGGACACTAATACGAGAGAAATTAAAATGTAATTTGCAAGCACAAAGTAATACTCTTTGGTCCGCGAGGTCAGATGCAGTAAGTGCTTTGAGTGATCAATTTCCGGATGTCATCGAGTGTTCGATTTTCATGATCAATTCTGATACCTTCAATGCAGAAACAATTGCAGATGCCAATTCTCGACTTAGAGATATCTATAATTTTCGCTTCTATTTAGGAGTAACTATATGGCACCATATTTTGTATCGGATTCAAATTTGCAACTGTACTCTTCAACAAATTGATATCGACATTGGTGACGCCGAAAAACTTTTGGCAGGACTCTTAACATGGTTGAAGGAGTTCAGATTAACGGGATATAAATAAGCGAGCTGAAGAAATGGGGTTAGAAGAAGACTCAGGATTTCAAAACATCAGAGTGACTCGTATGAAAAAACCCACTCGTCTTGGAGAGAAGGCAGACGAAGAAGTAGTGACAAATTTGCAACGATTTGAAAGAGAGTTTTTTAATGTGTTGATGGACAATCTAATTGCAGACATTTCAAACCGATTTACTCAAATTAAATCATGCAACGAGAGCTTTTCCTTCATGTGGGGTGAAAGAATTTTTACATTGGAAAACGAACAGCTGGAAAAGCATGCAATGGACCTCTCATCAAAATATTCAGTTGATATTAATGGAAGTCAGTTTTTATTTGAAGTGACATCTTTAAAATCTGCTATACAACCAATTTTGGATTCTAATATGGACATAAGGAAATTTGGTCCTCTTAAACTCATAAATCTGCTTCATACAACTGGTTTGGTTTCGTCGTATCGGAACGTGGATATAGCTTTAAGAATATTTCTGACTTTACCCGTGACTGTTGCATCCAATGAACGTTCCTTCTCCAAACTGAAGATTATTAAAAATTACTTAAGATCGTGCATGGGGCAAGAACGGCTTACTAATTTGGCTATTTTGTCGATTGAATATGAATTAGCAAAACTGCTTAATTTTGATGAGATTATAGATGCATTTGCATCATCAAAAGTCAGGCGTATAAATTTGAGCAAACGTTTGCCATAAATATTTGTATCATACGAAATAAAAATAGTAAATAACTTGAATAAGTAAAAAATACGATTATTAAATAAAATGGGTAAGCTATGATGTATGATGTTTTGCAATTAAATTTTGTCAAATAAAATCAAATGCGTAATCGAGACAGAAAAAAAGTTTTGATTTATTTTGAGCAAACGAGCAGTCACATGAGGGGGCCGGGATCAATGAGATATTTTCAGGGCCGGGAATTGGTCGTTAGAGCACTGTGATTACCTCATATTAATTTAGTTAAACTAGAAACAGATTAAATCGTGGAATTGTCCCTCAATACCCAACAAAAGGACGCGCATAATTTAAGAAATTCCAGCTCGCTGTCAACATTGGATCTAAATTTTAATAAACTTCCGTATTACTTAATATTACCTCAGATGAAATAGAAACAGATTAAATCATGGATTTGTCCAGTAAAACCCAACAAAAGCAATCGCATAATTTTAGGTATCCCAGCTCGTGTCCAAATTTCATCTATATTTTCACAATCTTTCTGATCACCTGATAATAATTAAGCTTTAATAGAAACAGATTAAATGAAGGAATTGTCCCTCAAAACCCATCAAAAGGATGCGCATAATTTAAGAAATTCCAGCTCGCTGTCAACATTGGATCTAAATTTTAATAAACTTCCTTATTACCTAATATTACCTCAGATGAAATAGAAACAGATTAAATAATAGATTTGTCCAGTAAAACCCAACAAAAGCATTTGCATAATTTTAGGTATCCCAGCTCGCTGTACAAATTTCATCTATATTTGGTATGAATATTCTTCGTTATACTGTATACGCTCCTTAATACATAATGACTAGCTGAATTATAAACGATAATTAATAACCTATTAACCTAACCTCGAAACTTTAACAACTCCACTTTAAAGCAAAGAAAAATATTTTATATGGACATGATATTAATTATGGTAATAGAAATCAATGATAATCACCAATAAAATCGTAAGATAATTCGGAGTACACGTTTATTAATTAGAAGTGAATATTATTATACATTAGGTTATTATCGCTTAAAATCTATCACTATGTGTAATGCTAAACATTTTTACAAAAGAATAAAAGTATTAATAGGAATAACTTCAACTTTACATTGAACTACCTACCTACTGGTTGACAATTAGCATTAGCATTCAAGTCATACTTTTCGAATACATAAAACGAGTAACAGATAATCTACGCACGTCCTAAGGCGTAATTTCGTATGGGTTGAACGGTCTTGAGCCCAGTCCCAAATTCCGGGAAAAAGGGGTTGTCTGACAAAATTTTTGGGGGCCCCCCATTACTAATTTCTAGATACGCCCCTGTCTACATCGTTACTATTATACCTCTGGTTCAACAATTTGCAAGTTGAACATTTTAATTTATTAATTCTGTAATCTTATTTATTACTATTACTTTTAATTATTAATATTATTCATAGTGGTTTCAAAAAGCATATTAGTACATAATAAAATGAATAAATGCGATTTATTCTGCACTCATACCTCCAAACGTTAGCATTCAGTATGAGTATGTTTTGGAGATTTTGGATTTGGAATTCTGACACTTATTTACTTTTAACGTATTGAGTGATATCCACCCGGCAGGCCATTTTTGCTTAGAACAATTTGCCAAGTCTGTAAACATCTTGCCCTAAAAATTCCCGCTGCCATCAATAGATAGTAAGTCCACATGCGGTAAAATCTATCTCCATATTTAGCTTGAAGTCTGGGCCATGCTTTTTTGAAGTTTTCATTCCAAGCCATGAGAGTGAGACTGTAATCGTAGCTAAAATTGTGCCAGTCTTCGAGAATGAAGAGCCCGTCGATCACTTTGCAAATTGACGTAATGTACGGAAGACTGCTATTCGTGAAAATGTATTTGTGAATCCAGAGGTCGGTCAGAGGCATGTTTTGGTGATTTACTCCAATTGTGTGCAAAAGGAAAAGTCCGTCGTCCTTCAAACATTTATTCACAGATTCAATGTAAACTCGGTAATTGTGGTGACCCACGTGTTCAAACATTCCAACAGAAACTATTCGGTCGAATTTTTCGTCCACATCCCTGTAGTCTTGCACTCGAATGTCAATTGGCAGATTTCTGCACCGCTCACTGGCAATTTTCGCTCCTTCTTTAGAAACAGTGATTCCTACACATTCTACTTGAAAATTCTCAGCCAAATATTTTACGAGACCTCCCCATCCGCAACCAATGTCTAATACTTTCATTCCAGGCTTGAGTAATAATTTTTTTCCAATTAATTCCATTTTGTCCAATTGAGCCTGATTCAAGTTGTCGGCATTTCTCCAGTACCCGCAGCTATAATTCATACTCGGATCCAAAAACGCTTCAAACAAATCGTTTCCTAAATCAATAAATAAATTATAATTTTTTGAGGTCATTAGTACTAATGTAAATAAAGTATAGCAATAATTTTTAAATACTCTGTAATCTGTAATAGATACTTTTTAACTTCCCTAACAATTTTTTAGATAGTGTGTTTCTGCATATCAACGTAATAAAAAACAAATACTATTTTCAAAATAATTTAACTAATTTCAAGTGTAGTTTATAACATTTGTTAAAGTTGACTTGCATTGATATTTTTATTTAAGAGTAGAAAATTTCCTTGTTTAATGAGTATAATATTGATCTATTTGTTAAAAACAGTGCTTCGAAAATTGAATTTGTTTATGCAAATAATTTTTATACAAATAATTTGTAATATTCAAAAGACATACCGAGATCATAATGCGCATCTGCAATTTCCCATGCTTTTGGTTTGGTTTGCAAATTAAATAGTTTCATGGTGAGGAACTCAAAGACTTGATTGACGGGATTTATTTGAATGGCCAAGTACAACTTATTTTTGTGGGATCTAAAGAAAAACTCATCAAGTTTGTCGCACTCCCACCACTCGTCCATGTAGCTTTCGCCCAATCCCAAAGTTGCATGATTACACACACGGACATAAAATTCTTCATTTTTGACGCTAATGTCCCAACACTCATTCCCACCAATGTTAATCCCAGCTTTACTGAAAATCTTATGTACTAATTTCTTCACATGACTTGAAAATTTTGATAAAATCCATTTTTCTAAATCTTTATAGCCAAATGCGAAGAAAAACACAATGGATCGTAAAACGTTCGTCACAACTTGAAACATGTTAGTGCCACCGTTGTTTTATATTTAACCCACCAAGATATAGTTCACTTTCGATGTTCCAAAACACACTGCGTGTAGACATAAAAATACTCTGGAAAATGAACAGCTAATCAATTCTTTTGAGCTTTAATACAACAGCACAGCTCATTTGGGATTTCATTTTTGACACGGCAAGTTCACACTTAGCAGTAACAATTCGACAATTCGTGACGAGGAAACAGGACATGGGGAAATTAGAAGCACATGTATGCAACTTTTGCCGTGATCAAAGTCATGTATGTGATAAGATAAATAATTCTGTACATAATATTGATATACCATGATTATTGAATTAATATTCACAGCACGTACGCTCACGTATAATCGCTCTTCAGAAATCGTAACAATATCTCAATATGAATATTCCAAATTATAATTAAGCTTGTCATGTATTAATAATAAATCATGAATGGAATAATTCGATTGGTGAGCGGATTTAAAGGAAGTACATCAATTTTGAGAGCAGTCTTGTGCTAATAACACTGAAGAACCGAAATCACGTCTTAGTGTTAATGTACTCAGCAGTAGCCATTCATTGTTTTGAGCTACACGAAAAAGATGTTATTTATGTAACTCTTTATTACATAAGAATGTATAAGAAATTAGTAGGCATCGTCAAAGAAGTAGGTTGGTTATAACATCAATAGCGTGTGTGTGTGTATAATTAGTAACACGATTTAAGTTATGAAAACTTCGGTCCAACTTATTTTTCATAGTATGGTATGACATATTATGGCATACCTATACACACAAAAACAGACAAACCGACAATAATTTAAAAGGATAAAAAGCAAGTTTGATTTTGATAATAAACTGTATTATAATATTATATTTAAATTAATTCACACATTTAAGCTTCAACAGTAGATATCAATGTCAATAAGTTGTCATTGTAAGACAACTATAAATGAGACTTACGCTTTATAAATCACGGCTTATTCCTGTGGCAGTTAAGCAAGACTCTTTTTCATGGCGTGTGCATAAAACATGAATTATGGATGCAAGGAGCACTCCAACATTATACTCAAGTAAGTTTCGTTCAGCATTATTCTGTTTCATTTTTCTTCACTTTCTGTATTCAAAGCTTTCTGTTTATATTTCATTATCAGTTGCCACACTTCAGGTTTACAAAGAATTTACAACTATAGTTAATTATTATTCAGCAGCACTACATTATTCATCAGTATTCATCAGTAGGTAATGCACAATTTTAGTTTTCGTTAATAATCCAATGCAGTAGTACAACAATATTTCAAGGGCGTATCTACCTAAATAGCATGGGCTCACCAGGTTTGAACCCAAATGTCGTAAATCTGGGCATTGTTGTTGGTATTTGGTTTTTCATATTTCTTTCAAATGTGATCTTTGAGAGGCCACTCCTTTCCAGACTTCTTGAGGATTCTCTGAGGATTCCGACGAAGACGAAGAACCTCTCGCCCTTTAATTTTCAATCCTATAAATGTACTAACAATTTCTTACTAACAATCTATTTTTCTTGTTAAATCTATATTTTTTTAATTTGACGATGTTTATACTTTTCTTCAGTAATTAGCATTGCACGTACTTTTCATTTGGACTAAAGATTTGCTTTGTCGACAAAATGGTATTATTATTGTGTTGTCTCATTAATGATGAAAAGCAGGAAAATAAATTGCCCTGCTCTTTATGTAAGTATTTTTTTATTTCGTCACAGATTTTTTTACAACACCAGACATGCCATTTTTATAAAATAGGTCGTAATATTCTTTTAAGTAGTAATAAATTATTTAGTAAAGTTAAATTACCAGGCTTTCAAGGTTTATTGATGGTATTCGAAATGAGAGTAACTTGTGTCTGAGCGAAAGCTCTGCCTCTGACAAGGGTTGCCCCTGACTTAAATGAAATTCCTGTTTTGCCCAAAATTATTCCCTGCACTTGAGCACCGGCTTCCACCGTAACTGCCCCACCCGCTTGCCAAATTACATTGGAAGCACAGAGACCTCTTGACAAAATAATTTTGGACGTGCCTTGGAAATCAAGAGTACCGTCCACTTGGAAAATGTACACCGACCTCGCATTTCCTGTCAATGTGATGTTTCCCTCTACTGAAAGTGCGGTGGTCCATTTGTATACACCTGGACGGAGGATTGAAGGGCCGTTTATTCCAAAATTAACTTTATCTGGATTGGATCTCCCGGCTGCATCGTTGTAAGCAGCTATTACATCATTGTTGGCTCGGATCAATCTTAATGGCGTCGGAGAAGAATAGTCGGCTGCACCGATTCGGCCTTTGACGAGAGGGGATGTGGAGAATGTTCTTCCCGAGTCCAATGTCATGGCAAATCCGGTTATCGATGTTGCAGCAGAAGGACTCGTAGCAATGTCACCAACGATATTGGTGGTACCGGTTGTGGTTATACCTGATTGTGCTAGGATGACATAGTTACGAGCACTGCCAAGATTAACGGGTGATTGACGAACACTACTGGAGTAAATCGCAGTAGCCAGGATTAAAATAATGAATGATGTCATGTCTGTAAATAAGGTTATAAAATTAATCGTCAATTTAATTCATGAAATGCTTTAAATAAAATTGGTATAATAATGTTAAACTTACTTTTTAAAGCTTGATTTGAAAATGTTTAACAATTTTCTGTGATTTTGCAAATGAAATAAAGTTCTCCAATTTATTTGTGACCAAATGTATATTTTGAGGTGTATATATGCATCACAAAAACTTTTTTGCAGAATGTTATCTTACCGAGCTTTTTTAATTAACATTCATTGCACGTATCGGAAAGACAATGCTTTTCAATATCATAATTATAATGTGAATATTCGAAAACTTAATTATGTAGCTTTGCTATGCATTAATATTGAATAGAATAACTCTGTCTTCCATTGTCTTTATTAGCTCAAACAATTGAATCTCAAATTCGTCAGACATGTTGGGCAGAGGTGAAAATCAGTTGAGGTGATTAAGGAACCGAAACCAAATTTGAGCACCTTTTTAAGTCTTCCGAATATTTTTCCACTGCGCTACCATATAGTAGTCTGTTTTCTAAATGACAGCTTTAATTGCTTTTAGGTTGCTGTAAATTGTTTCAAAATTAGATGAACTTACGTGTTTGAGACAACATTCTAAATAAAAATATTCAGCGCTGGGCTCAGAAATTTTAAAACTTCAGTTAGCAAGCTATTTAGATTTTGCTGATTTTCATTGGTCAATTTATACAGTATGTTGTATCTATATGTGTGATTTATCTATTTAGTATTATGTTCCCCCTTTAAAAAAACTATGGCAGTCCGGCACACTTGAAACTCTGTTACGAAATAAACAGATTTTTTCATTTGCGTTTTACGTCATTATATAATATACCACTAAATAGTGATTCAATACAAAAGAAATAAATCAATTTTGAGAGCCGTCTTAATCTAACCACTTTATGTAAGGAGTTAGAGTCACGTTTCAGGGTTCTTGGTAGTAGTAGTAATAAGCCATCGTTCAGTATCGTAAGATATTTCTGGATCCCTAATTCTCAAACTCAGACGCACCTTTATGCAACCTATTTAATTCCAAGTCCATAAGAGTTTATACATAATGTAAGCGAAACACATTTAACTCTGTAATTAAATAAGTTGAAATAATATCCAAGAAACAAAAGCAAGTTGTAATATAAATTACAGGTGTTTGTGAAATATTAATTATTTTATATATGATGTGTTTTGTAAAATTACCTTCAAACCTATCAGCATTTGATCTAATTTATTCAAATCTGAGTAATTATAAATGAGATTAAGACTTTTGCTGTCACGTCTGCTATTGTTCTTTTTGTATTCGTAGAACAAACCGAGTATTTTCAATGCACATGAAACATCACTCACGGATAATAGAAATAGTTCAAGACCATGTTAAATGACAGGAGGACTCTAGCAACATAATTATTGCCAATTTAGTTATTAGATATTCTGTTATCCCTTTTCTCGCACCGTCATTCTGACTCAATAATAGTAGAATAGAATAGAATAGAAAGGCAAAAAATCGCAAATAATTTCGCGCTACGCGCGAATTTAGTGTACTTTTGGCAAATTTTAATTTCAATTTGCTATAATTTTTTGCGCTACGCGCGAATATGAGACCCTTTCACACTAAATTTATTGTGTGCCCCCACCAAATAGAAATCCTGGGTACACTCTTGCAGCAGACATGAGGACTACCATAAAATCAAACGCATTAGGACGTATGTAACCAAATTATTACGTATA
This sequence comes from Pogonognathellus flavescens, assembly GCA_019776165.1. NCBI lineage: Eukaryota > Metazoa > Arthropoda > Collembola > Entomobryomorpha > Tomoceridae > Pogonognathellus > Pogonognathellus flavescens. The sequence goes on from JABASD010002628.1 coordinate 19,167, forward strand.
CCTATGTAAAAGTAAGTCTGAATACTATCAAATGCGAACAACCTTTGTAGGTTGTTGGCACTAGTAGTATGCACTAGAGTGCTCAGTCTTGACAAATGAAATGTGAGCAGGTGTTTGTTTAGTCTTGATCAAGACTGAGCATTGGGGTGCTCGGAAGGGGTGCTCGGTCTTGATTGCGAGGTTAATAATAAGAAACATTTTATTTTTTTGCCAGAAGTAATTTATTGGTTTTATCATGGATCAAATTATCTCGTAGTAAACATTTATACAAAACACGCCATGCCATAAATTCAGTCTTAGGTAATAATAAATAGAAGTAATTTAAATAGTGTATTAGTTTATTCATGAGATCTAAAATAATTCATGAAAAAATGAGCCTTCATGGGGTGCTAAACCGGCGGGTATGGTATACCGATTGAATTATAACTGGAGAAATGAAAAGGGGTATTATTATTTGTGAAAAAATATTTATTAATAGATAGAAAAGGTTATTTCATGAAAGTATTACATTAAATTTGTATTATAATATCACATGATTAAAAATGTTCATTTTTAAACAAAACCACAAATTATTCACAATCAGTCTTAAATAGTGATAACATTTTTAGAGTTGATTCATCACTTTTATAAGGCCTTGTAATAGTATTAGAAATGAGAGTTACTGCTGTCTGAGCCAGAGCCCTGCCCCTGGCTAATGTTGCCCCTGATTTAAACGAAATGCTCGTTTTGCCCAAAATGATTCCCTGAACTTGAGCACCCTCTGCTAGAGTGATCGCTCCAGTTGCTTGCCAAAATACATTCGAAGCTTTGACCCCTTGCTCCAGATAAATTTTCGCTTTGCTTTGAAAATCTAGAGTGCCTTGAACCTGGAAAATGAAGACGGAATATGGATTTCCAGATAATGTGACTTCATCATCCACAGAAAGTGCAGAGGTCCATTTGTACAAACCAGCCTGAAGTTGACCATTTATGCCCTGATTCAATTGGTCTGGATTATTTCTGCTGGCTGCATCGTCATAAGCGCGGCCAAAATCTTTAATCGCTTGGGTCAACTTGGATGGTGTTGGAGATTGGTAATCAGCAGCATAACATCTTCCCCTGATGAGGGGAGAAGTTGAGTGTGTCCCTGAAGAATGCAATTTCAAGCTAAATCCTGTCATGGATGTTGCAGCAATAGGACTGACTCCAATATCACCGGTTATTCTAGTGTCGCCGGTTGTGGTGATACCCGATTGGGCCAATATGACGTATTCCTCGGCGGTGCCTAGACATACAGGCTCTTGACGGCTACTGCTGGTATAAGAAATGGCACTGACAAGAAATAGCAGGATAAAACGTAACATGTCTGCAAATAAAGTACAAATTAAATATTATAGTTCGGCGTCAATTTAAAATTGTGTAATGCTTTTAAATAGGAAGCAGAAATAAATTTGTAAACTTACTTGGGTGAAGTTAGATTGGTAACTTGTGAATAATGAAATCGCCACAAAGAAGTTTTAATTCAGGGAGTTGTTATTTTGCTAAAAATAAAGCTCTCAAATATAATTGTGTGCAACTGACCTTTTGGAGTAGTATATATAACATTCGCAGAAAATTTATTCACCTCATGATTTGTATGATTAGAGTACGATGATCCGAAATGTTAAGATGTATTATTATATTACGTCATGCATTTAGAAGGCTTGGGTTTTGATGAGAAATTGATGAGGATGCGCAGACTAAAAGATCAAGCCACAATATTTTACTTTTTAATGCAATACTTTAAATTTTGCTGTTTCTTAAACAATAGTGAATTAACTATCGATCAACTAAAATATATTAAAAATAAATATTGTAATAACTACGACATTCAAAATTATTGACATTAAAAACTACATAATCATGATTTTAATTTTTTTCATGGTTTCCAAAGGCGTATTTACGTGTGGGCTCACCGGGTCTGACACCCCTCCCAGTTGTTGGAAAAAGGAGTCATTTGGCAGCTTTTTTTGTCTCTGAGCCCTCCTCCTAGACGATTTGAGCCCCCATTACGAATTTATAGATACGCTCTTGGATGTTTCTCTTTATAAAGCCGATATCAGTGAAATATATAAATAATACTGGTAACGTTCAAATTCAACTAAATTTTAACCGACCAGACGGCTCGACCCCACCCCCATTACAAATTTCTAGATACGCCCCTGCAAGCCGTAGTGATATTTACTGACGATTTAATTAAATGATGTCAAAACTTTATTGCGAGAATATCTAAGAGGCAGATTGTTTTGAGAGGAGGGGAGAAGATTGTCCACATTTATACTGCCAAAAAAGGATGCCATAAAGTAATAATTTTATTTTACCATAGCTTCATGTGTGAATACTTGTAGTCTGAGGTTGAGATTTATTGTGAGACCTTTGCAAGAAAGTGGAAATACCTGTACAATTATCATTGGAGCTGTGCATGGCAACAGGCAACATTGAAAGACAGGCAAGTTTTTTGCATGCTGATTTATAAATGTATGTGTATAGTTGCAATGTAGAAATGGAAAAGGTAGTTTTAATACACAGCCTCAAGTATTGAAAACACTGACATAATAAAATCATGTCTGTAGGGATGAGCAAGAGATTGGTGCGTGAACTAGCTGATGTGTAACAATAACATTTCTGCTACAACAACAGGATGCACCTTTTCCTGATGGGTATATTAATTACAAATTTTAGAGTTCAACTGCCATGAAGAGCTGCGAACGCAGCAAAATTTATTCTGTCTTAACACAATGAAACACTCAACCTATCTGACGCATTTGCACGGTGTTAGAATTTGGTACATTTTATCTAGTGGTCTTTTGAAAGGCTAAGTTCGAGTTGGGATTAATCGCTACTTAATAAATATTGCTACGAGTTGCGATGTGTTAATATGAATAAATAAAGCTACGAGTTTTGTTTCAATCGCTACAAATTACGTCCTGCAATGAATTAATTGCAATGTATTTATTCTGCTTTGAGGTGAACGCGTCGGCAATCAATACAAGTATGAGATAAAAGGATTGGAAGTCTCAATCTTTCACATAGATCATCTTAATTTGGATTCAATATATATCTGCTTAATTCATTTTAATTTAAATGCATATAAGAAGCAAGCGAAATGTTATCTCTTCAGACAGAAAAAAATGAGTTTCCGGTGAGTATCCACTAGGTAAAATATCAAAGGGGGCATTGTGCAACCTGTTCATAAACGTTTTAAAATCTTGTCATTATCTTTTGCTTGCCGATCGTGGTTGAAACTTTTAGCAGCATACGACTTTTATTTTTTATTAACTGTTGAATTACTATTTATATTAAGTTCCAGAAGTAAGTACGCCAATTCATTGCATATAAAATACAATGTTTGTTGTCAATTTACAACCTGGATTTCCATTTTTATTGAGATGAAAGTTAGACACACACGTATTTTATCATTGTAAACTTCTAAAAAGTTGATAATTTTAAAATTGTATTTGGCTAGCGGCCAAAGTGCCACTCATAATATAAAGATTGTTGTAATATTCCGAAGTACAAGTGACAATTCAATTTTAATTCACCAGCTACAAGAAAAAATAACTCCATACTACGAATATCAATATTATTACTATTACATGCCGGAAAATGAGTTTTTGTTAACAGCGCATAAAAAAGTTATTAATTATTCATCTGTAAGTAAGGAATAATCCTATAGCATTTTCAATTATTATCTTCGAATAAGTCAATGTAGACCTAGTTTTCCAGGTAAAAAATGTCCCGACTTGAAATCCGATGGGTTGAGAACAAATTATTAGCCGACGTTTTAAATAAGCATCACAACAGACCTTGGGGAACCACTTCATTTTAAAAGTGGACGAAATTTTATGAACTTTGGCAATGGTGGGTTGAAATTGAAATTGTAGAATCATCATAAATAACAAAATTATAGGAAATATTACTGCAATTTGCAATGGAAGTTTTTTGTAAAGGAAAATACTTTCGTAGCATATAATAGTGTAGCCAATATTTGTTAATAGTGTGAAGACTGATGTGATCCATTTATGGTCGAGGTTCATCAAATTAACCAATATTTGCAATTGTTCATATATTCTCAAGCAAGCTATTGGAGACACATTTTCAACGTTATCAACTGATGTTATTACCTTCATCCAATAGTTAAGCCGGTTAACATAAATAATGTACAATAACACATACAAAATTAACGCCCCATAAAAATGTAGGAACGAACAGAAAATTACAGATGCGCAAAAAAGTTTGACGCTAATACTTTCCTCAAAATCTCTCGGGAAATAGTCTATAATAAAATGATGAACAGGGTCTAATTGTGCCAAACTCAGCAACATAATGAATATAGACAGAAACGCACAACATAAAAACATTATGGAGAAACAAAATGAAATATTCGCATCGCAACGGTTTTTATCTTTTTCGTCCAAATTTCCATTTTTTGGGAATCGTCCTACATTAAAATAATAAAAATACATTAAACTGTTTGGATCCAATAATAAATTATATAAAAAGGGTTTATAAAATTTGATTTTGGGTTAATTAATTTCATACCTTTAAATTGATTGTCAAAATTGACCACAGCGTTGAATATGAATACAGTCTCTTTCTGGTTGAAGTAGAAACGCACGTTGTACGTAGACAATAAAATCATGGTGCAATAGTATAATATATAAATAATAATTTCATACGACTGCATATTAGATTCTGTTGGATATACCACCAACGAAAAGATTTTGGCCGTACACACCAATAAATACAAGAATAACGTCCAAATAGCAATATACCACCACAAGAAATAAGCACCACTATTCCTAACTTGTTTTAGTTTGTTTGATTTGATGTCGAAATAAAAAGGAGTGGCTCTAAATAATCCAAATATTCTAAAAAATAACTTTAGATGTTTTACGTATGGCAATCGAGATGCATCCGAGTCGCCCATAATTCCTCAAAACCTATATATGGTTAAACTGTAAATCAAGTTTTAATTAATAATTTAAAAAAATTGTCAAACGGATTGACGTAATAAACGTTGTTGAATGATTTTTCAAATTTGTTAATTAATGTTTCAATATTAGTAATGTTCTGGAAATAAATCTAAATCAATATATTGCACTATCTGTAGTATAGAATATATATGTACTGCCACAAATACGCTTTATAAAGAATTTGATTTAAATAAAAGTAAAAAAATGTTTGAATGTAAACATTTTATTTTAGCTATGTTCACTTGTTTGTGTTTTGCACATTTGTAGGCTATAATAATATTCCTTCGATAATTCACTTCTGTGGTGTTTGTGTACGTAGAAAGATTTATCCGAAATAATATTGTTTGACGCAGGACATTGATGCACCAGTGTAATACTTCGATCAAACTAAAAGGTTACTTACTGAATAGAATAGCTATAATGTCAAGTCAAATAAATAGGAATACCATCGATTGAATTATATTTTTATATAAACTGAACCAGCTCCAACATGTCTTTCTTAAACTTAATTGGAAAAATTTCTTAATACAGCAAACAGTTATATTATTCAATTTACCTGACGTAGGAAAAACAACGTTATGAAAGTCCTTACTCCCAAAAAATTATTATATTCAAGGGAGTTACCAGTAACTTAAAACTTACGTATACTTTGGTAGGGTCACAGCTTACAAAATTGAATTTTAGGGAGAGGGAACAACCGCAACATATGCCAAAAAGAGGTTAATTTGCTGCCGTCTACCCAAATAATTTCTTTTTCCGACATTTGGGGAGGAGGCCACGTATAAGATACTATAATTAGATAATATTTTATAAGTACGGTATAAGTACGGATTATGTACCTTCTCGGTACATAATGGCTAGGTGCATAGTTTTAAATTATGCTACGAGTTATAATATTATAAGTAGATTATATATAGGGGAACCCCATGCCAAAAAAAGTCGATGTGTCTGGGGCAATCCAGACACAGCGACCATTTTGTATTTTGATTATTACGTAATAA
>JABASD010002629.1:0-25156 GCA_019776165.1 Pogonognathellus flavescens
GGTTGGGTTGGCCATACAATTCTAGCTCTGGGTTTTGGGTTGGGTTGGGTCGGGCTCTTAATGGGTCGAAATTGGGTTGGGTTGGAAAAAGCCAACCCAATCCGGCCTCTAGTAAGCACTAAGCATGCACCACTATCAAATATACAACTTTTCCCATAGTAAATGTAGGTACTAAGTAAGTAATCTACGTGTAGGTAATAAGTACTCAGCTTTGTATACTCAAAGATTAATGTTAAGAAAATAAACTTTAGCTACCCAATTACCCAATGCTAATAGTTAACTTTTTTTACCATCTCATCGCGAATGACTCATCATGTGATCACAAATTCGTAGTGTAGGAATGACAGTATATTATGAGACTGGTTTAGGATATGGGCTGACGTGGCATCGGAAATACTAATCTAAACTAAATAAATTTTCAATTATTTAAGTAAAGATGCATAAAGAATTTACTATCTTTCTCAAATTCATAAAAAATGTTAAATTATGACTTTACGGCAAGTAAAACCCATGTAACATATTGCGTTTTACGTAGATTTTATTTCCTTCTATAATGTATGCAGGTAAAACCTACACAGGCTACACATTCTGCACTCATTGTCATGAATTTGTGAAAGATACTAAATTCTTTTTACATCTTTACTTAAATTAATTGAAAATTTATTTATTAAACATTTTAAATTCGAATTAGTAAAGGTAGGTACATTGGTATTTAGTAGATATAAATTAGAACTAATACGGGTAGTTAAATTAAGATGTTCCTATAGAGGGCTATATATATCTGCATTCTGCATTATATGACTTTAACTTCATTACGTCATTTATTTGCATTCATTCATTCAACAGACAATAAGTAACTTCATTTTTTGCTTTTTCGTGTTTATTTGCAGCCAGAGCTAAACATTATACTAATATTCTTTGTAGAGATGGCATGGTATATATATAGGGAAAGACTATACACAAAATCAGCTCTGCTGTTCGTAAATAGTCACAGACGTGCCTGAATATAATGATAACAATGTTTGTTTCGATTATGTAATCCTAATAAATAAAAGCTTACAGATATAACCTATGTGCGATATGTATACTTGTAGATGTATAGGTACATGTATTACGCATTGCTACAAATAATACCGTATTTTGCTTTTGATTGGAAAACTTGTAATGTGACTGGCTTCATCTTTGGCTTTTTACTTAACTTAATACTACCCATTCCATTTTCATTAGAACATTGAAAGTACAACATTTATCGTTACATTAAAATGTAACATTGATTGGTAATTACTTAATTACTTCTGCTATAATACGTTGTTTATGTTCAGAGTTTGAGTTAAGTGATACATAGAAACTATACAGATCAATCAAAAGCTTGAAAGTTAGACATACCTTACATCGAATTTCATTAATTATCTACAGGATTTCAATCATTTTGTTTTCAAAATGCCTGCAAAGTTTGAATATTGCAAATTAACACTTTTGGTTGTAGCTTTCCAAGCTATTCACGCATCAAGGGTTGATTTCTACGAACATTCAGAATTTAAAGGTGACACTTACTACTTACAGATTAACTAATTGTGTAAAAATGTATGCTAAATAATATAATAATGCAGGTATCCATATTTTTTGTGTACGCAATCCACAATTGCATAAAAAACTAGTACTGTTTTTGTCCTTTTTAGGTAGAGTACTGAGAGTGGATGTCAATTCAAATTGCAACATGTTACCTCGAAATGTTATTCGGAAGGTATCCTCAATTGAAGCATGTAAGCATATTGTTACGAGAATAATAAAATGAAACGAATATATAATACAGAGTCATTTCCTTCTTATTGAGTGCACTATGCGAAGTAACTTCAATTGCATGTACTTTGAAAATTGTTTCGTTTAGGGGGTTGTGTGAAGGTTTACATGGATCCCGACTGTACAGGAGAGTCAAGGTCTTTTAACAGTGAAGATGTAGGGCATTTGGCAATACTATGGACTGAACCAAAAAGATATACTCGCTATTGGAAAAATATGAATTGGAATGACAAAATCGTTTCTTATGGCCCTTGTGAAAGTATAAGTGACTCAGATAAGTTAAAGGATATAGCAACAAGGTATTTACAGCAAGCTTATAAGCGAACCATTTCCGTTCGGGAGTTGAGAAGAATCGGGCAATAATATAAAGATTACAGTTTATAGTAATAAATAATTTGAATCTGTTGGAACAAAAGCATAAAAAATAGAAGAGCATATGGATGTAAACAGCAAATTAATAATAATCTTTTATAATATCTGTATATGCAGCCATTTTGGCATACTGTTTTGAGGAATATGCTCTTTTTTACTTTTTCATAGCTCGTTGCGTAAATACTATTACCTATTGTAACCCTTAGCCTTTTAAGTAAGCTAATTTCTCGTACGAGCTCACGCTATATAGATTACCAGATATATGTGATAAAATTTAGATTGTAAATTGAAACCGTAGACACTAAAGTGAGTTTAAACAAGTATATAGCTACTGTACTATATAAGCTAAACAGAATTATATTTCTATAATCCAAAACTATGCTTTTGAAGCATATAAAACAATCTTAGATTTTTAAATGTAGTCGTAACTTTGTAGTGTTTGATTTTCATTGCATATGTCATAGTCATCTGTAGTGATGGAAGTAAATGGTTAGAGATGGATTTTGTGGATCATCATCATTCGATCGTAATCGTATCTTTATAGCAGATAATGTTTGCGTTAATAATTCGTATGAATTTTTTTTTTTTAACTCACTCAGTTTATTTCTTCAAATTGTTTTTAGCACTTACAAATACGCTTACATAACAAGTATATAGTACTCGTATTTATGTCATATAATTATAGACTTCTACCTATGGACTGTGCATTTAATTGGTGTAGACTAAGCAAAAATGTTTTCGCTATAATGTGTACAGTTTACAACATTGAACAGATAGCCTCTTGGGACGAGATAAACACACAGAATTAATAAGCAATTAAGAATTAAGCAAAAGTTTCTTTATTGTTCATTGTTCATCTTTAAATAAATACTATATAAACATGATATATTGCGCATTGACATATTCAGTTTATAGTATTGCGACATTATGCATATATGCAGCATGCAGCGTCAGTAATGTGGCAAGTATTTCAACAAATGGCCTTGATTTGGATGCATAACTTGATAAAGAAGTGACATGGGCCATGGTTTATAGTACAGTTTGTGGTATAGGGAAAGATACACATATGCTACAAAGCTAACAACGTTTCTTTATTGAAATTAAAATATATTTAAGTTGAAAGAAGGCATTATGGTAATGGATAGTATAAAAATGAACTGATCTCTGATGTATATATATACAGAAATACAAACGTCATGAATTCTTTCTCGACGCGAATGAATACAATGCTACAATACATACTGTTGTAAACATCTACGCAAATTGTACTAATTCTAAATTGTGAACTGGGTTTTCAAACGTGTTCAACCGAAGTTGAATATATGCGGTCACAATTATTGAATTACTGGCTTTACTAATTTTAACCTAGACACTCGTTCCCTAACATGCTTATATTATTTGTATTATATGATTGAATGTAGTCAGACTTATTAGCTACAACATGGACAACAGTTATAAGTAGGTTCTTATCATTATTGCGTTTCATAATTGTGATTTTAAACATAAACAGCCAGAATCGAATGTTAATAACAAGAGGTATAGAAAATGTAAATAGGTAAGACATAATCATGACTTTATGATTTCACTATACACATGTAATTTGTAAAGTAAACGTTTGTGTTTCATTTCTTCAAGAGGTACCAGATATAAAATATTGTAAAGCTGCATATTACAGACTCCTGACTGGATACTTCTATCTTAGACAAGGTTCATTTTTCTATATTGATTATCCGTCTGTATCCTTTTATCAAAACTTGCCATTTTACTATAGGGTTTGTGTAGGTAACAATTCTTAAGGCAATTCAATAGGATATATAGCAAATAAAAATACCTAATAAATACTATAGGCGATCGTTTAGCAAATGGATATATTTACTAACTGAAAATTAAATTCATTGTTTATGTAACATGTACCTAAATGTATATTTATGGCTAAACTTGGAAACGATAAAGGACAAAGCATCTGCTTGTTGAAAGCGTTCTTGTATGTATCATATGTAATATGTACGTACACAACCGTACACATGAGAAACATACGACAAACGGACGAATGGACTGCACATAGCACAGCTGAAATGTAATGAAGTAATAATCCACAAAAGTTGGTTCATGGTAGTTCACTTTGTGTTGTGTTGCTGTTGCATGTTGCACTGTAAGTATTTTTATGCGAGCAGCATTTGCATTATGAGGAGTGTTCTTAAGTTCTTATATTCTATATACATACTCAAATGTAATGCGAACATACAGTAGTGCAGTGGCAGTACGTAAATTACATGTGCATACTCTGGTGGGTTGTACTTAGGCTGGTAATAATGTTTGCTGAAGAAGAGACAAACAAAATATGAACGCAAAGCAGCTAGGGAGTTTGTTTGATGTCACACAGTATAGACCATGAAATGAAGCCCCTGTCATTCAGTTGTTGTTTTAGGTACTAAGGCACTACTCTATAATTGTCTGAGCTAAGGAAAACTTCACAAAGCTTATTGCTAGACAAAACCCAAACTCTTAATTTTACACAATAATTACTTAACTTAAGGCATTCAAATCAATTCACTCCGTACCACAACAAATGGGATCAGACAATGCATATAATCCCTATAAAGTTAAACAACTGGGAATTATACACAATACAGAAATAATACACTAAAAGCCAACATTTTTTCAATTCAAGGACAGAGACATTGCAAGATTGCAGTATTTACACGAAGGTAGCAACACAAAGAGTATTCAGTTGAACGTGAAGGCCACTGTTAGAGTCCACAGTGCTTCTTACACACATAACCAGTCTTTACTCACTGGAAAATTCTTGATTTCGTGAAAACTGACTTTCGCAAGATTTCATTAGCAGTATCGCTAATTACTTTTACTCTTTCACCAATTGTAAACATGGTAAGTTCATCTAAATGTAAATAATATCATCATTCTACACAAAAATTATTTTCATGATTTCAATAGGTATAATTATTTATTATACTTTACCTAAAGTTGATACTTCTTCAATTTCAATTTCAAATATTTGTTACTGGAATTTACACAGGTTCTCGGAATGTTTGAAGGTAAAACCACCTTTAGATACAAGGAGAAAAATTCATTTGAAAGAAGGAAAGCGGAAAGTGGACGGGCTCGTCGAATGAACGAAAATTGTGTTCCAGTCATAGTGGAAAAAGCTCACGGAGATTCACTTCCGGATTTACCTGGTTACAAATTCCTTGTTCGGAGTCATTTACAGCTATGGGAATTCCAATCGCTTCTTCGTAAAAAGCTCAAACTGTCAGAAGAAGATGCGTTGTTTCTTTTTGTTAATACGACGCTTATCTGTCTGTCAAACACAATGCAAGCCATCTACGATGAACATCACGAAGAAGATATGTTTCTTTACATTAGCTACAGGAAAGAAAACACATTTGGCCGATGAATGTGTTTCTGGGTATACTTCTGGGGTACCTTACGCAATAAAACGCTGATTTACGATTTACGACTGCTACTCGGATCCTTGCCACTATATCGTCCGCAATATTAAACTACGATAATATCTCATTACATGTAACTTAGCCATTATAATTTTTAAAATCATTCATCGTACGCACTTCGATTTCAGTTTCTATAAAATATTTACAAATTGTATTACTATTTGTTTTTTAATGCTACTGACTCATTTATTGCAATGTTATGCTGTGCTTATAGAATTCTGACGTTTAAAATTAACTTTTAGATAATATCTTATGTACATCTTCTGCGTTTGATCTATGTATTTGTATGGCATGATGTATGAGGTAATTTCATGTACATGTACATGCATATGTAACACTTCAAGGCTATGTTCCTCCCATTACTTATGGATGAGGGAGAAGTATAATAATAGTAATATTGTTATGATAAAAAATATTTTTAGGAATATTATTATTCTCCTTTTTTTCTCGTGTTAAACAAGTTTATTGGTTACATCAAGGTATAGGGTTGCAACTACGAACAATTACGATTGAGCTACAAAGAGAAATACCAACGTATTTGTTAACTGTACCTACTCTTGTAAATATTTTTTGACTGTACTGATTGATTTGATTGTAAATATATATTGCTTTCAAAAATGGAATTCTGTACAATGTATCATACTTATACTTCATAATATGTACTGATGTAAAAATTACATGTAAGACTTAATTTAAATCTTGATTTAGCAACAAGTTTTTGATTCGCAATTCATATATCTTGTTCTAATTGGTTAATATTTTATTATTCTTATTATTGCTAACATGTAGGAACTATTTATACATAAACATGTTTACAATTATTGGTATTAATGAATGCACACAAAAACCAAAAGTCAACAATTGTAATTACCATACAAAAGTTCAATGAATGCGAATGGCTGTACAAGAGTCAGTCAGTCATTATGTGGAAAGGTTTTATAAAAGTTTATTATGTTATCTAAAGTTAGATCTCATTGCAGTCATTGCACTGATGAATTAACGATAAATAAAAATGCCAATCAGTTTACACGGATTCTACGCGTTACTTTGTTGTGCAGACTTGTATGCTCTGTATTCCTAAACATGATCATCTCATATTTTATATCTTGCACGCAAATAGATATGAAAGGGTTATAAGGGACTAAATGGTTCTGACATCGGTCGGACACGCAATTAATGTACTTTTACACACTATAAATAATACATACATAACCATTGACTTATATTTTGCTTATCATAATGCTGTACTATACGGATTACATCACTTATTTAATCAGCATCTGTACGTGTATAGGTTATTAGCTTTAATTATATACGATTGCCCATCTAGTGTAAATACCTACGTACACCACAGATTGAGTTTAGCAAAACAATCTCTCATAGCCATAGCATAGGATAGAAATTATAAACCGTGGGTGCTTTTGAAATTCTGATTTACATACTTTATAAAAAATGTTTTATATGTATTCATATCTGAAGTTTATATTGAATAAAAATTTTCAAGAACAAGAATAATAATGCTCAAGAGTGTAAAAGCTGGCTTCCGTAATGGTATGACAAACTTGAATAAATCTCTACCATATACGTGAGTATAGGTAGATACTTTTGTGTACTCAATGAAATGGTGAATATTTAATCAATTGCTTTTTGAGTTTTATTTCTGAATAGCTACGTGCTAAAGTGCCTTTGTTGCCTATCTATATCTATGTATTATTATGACGCTAACGTATTAAGTAACATAATAAGGTTTGCAACAAAGTTAAAATATGGCTCACATTAGTATCGTGATACGGAAACAACTCATTTGCATGCACAATACATACAAGTGCAAACTTATTGTTACATTTCTGGTTTTAAGTCTTGTGAAAAGGTTGACATGCACAGATGGGCATGTCAACAAAAGTCAGTTGGGCACACAACTCTAATAGCTGTAAAAATAACCACAGTACTGGAATGAAGTATCTATTTGTATGAAATGACATATTTGTATTGGAATAATGTGATGTTTATCACAAAAGGCAATACAAAGTAAAATACAATTTATTGGGCATATTACGCCAATGCAAAGCCTTTACGAAATCTTCATGCTGGCTAGGTCTCAGTTATCAGTCAACATTAAATGACCTAGCGACATAAGTTTTAGTTTTACTGCCTTAATAACATCAGTTTGACGGAGTAAAGTAAGGAATTATAGTGGATTACCTATACAGCAAAAAAGTTTTCATACGCAACGGTACTTTAATTGAGACTAAAGAGTTGTGGAATCACATCAGAAAAGCTAAAATGAAATTGTTTGTGCAAATATTGTTTGTTTTTGCTGTCATCTTTATGGCATGTTTCGTAAATGCCAATAAGACAGTTGCAAAATGTAAATCCTTTAACCGTAAAAATTAATTATTAATTACTAATTACACAGTCAGCTTTATTGTTTGGATGTGTACACAATTTCAATATCAAATCATGCGTATAACATGATTTGAGATTATGACAATAAAATAATAATATTTTCTGTTTCTCCTAACACAGACGCAGAATCTGCTGCTCCTAGCTGTAAAACTGTCAAATGCACTGCGAACACTGTCTGTGTTCTTAACCAAGTACAATGTGTTCGAGCCCCATGTCCTGCAATTCCCACTTGTGTACCAAAAAACAGCTCATGAAAAATCATTGTAATACGTTGTTATTATAAAACACACTAAAGAAATTAAAATTTATGTGATTAACTATCATTCATTTGGAATCAAAATTATATTTGTAAAGATTCACTAAACATGATAATAAAATATTAATATTAAATTGGTTGTTATGTTTAATTAGTATAATATAAATAAATTGGACAATAAAGCAATGCTAATCTCTAATCTATAAAACCAACTAATCCTGCCTTTGAAGTTTACAGTCTGCTATATACATAATATTCAAATTTCAATGTACTTTGTACGTTCGTTCGTTTAATCAGGTAATTCTATTCAATAAAAATATCTGTAATATGACTAAAGCGCTAACACATTGACTGATTTGGTTTGCATCAATGCTAATTTCGTAAATAAACTAGATAATTCAGCCTCTGCTAATCTATTTATTTGAAAATTGCAATCTGAAAAATGTGTAGGTTAGGTATAGTTACTAGCTAGTGTAGCTAGGTTAGGTAGTAGGTAGATAATAAATTGACCACCTTGCGAGTTTTGATTTTCATGCAAAGTGCGAGGATTATTTTTAAGCTTGCAAAGTGATTGGACTTTGCCAAGAGCATCATCATGAATTCTCAAACTAAACTTCCACAATACATACGCTACTATAGTGGGACCAACAAATTGACGTTGTTACTATTAGTCTTTATGGCTCTTAATTTCTTTACAATGTTTATTTGCACATCCAAGCATAAATCTTTATTACCTGGTAGCTGTAAAATCTGAGCAAATGTATACATACAAATAAATGTAAAAAATTGGATTTAATACTGCTCTGTGATTAAGATTGTGATGCTTGTAGAGTTGTAGGGTACTGTATAAAAATTAAGGCAATTTATACTTTTATCCAGAAGTACATATTACGTAAATATATTTATAGCTTTATCCTGCTGAACTACCTCAAAATCAGTTCACAATAAATTGACTAAGCAACTATAAGTTTTTGCTTTTATTGCCTCAATATATCTGACTCAGTAATGCAATGCATGAATTGTTATGTATGTGGAGGAAGGAAAAGTATAAATGATAAAGTTGTCAAAGGGTATAAAAAGCGAATCTGAGAATACATACAGCACTTTCTCTGCTAATAGACCCTGGCCATTCAATATCAATTTAGTGTTGCGAGTCACTTTCGAAAAAACTAAAATGAAATTGTTTGCGCAAATATTGTTTGTTTTTGCTGCCATATTTATGGTAGGCTTCGCCTCTGCTAATAAGACAGTAGTAACAGGTAACTCCTCTACTCTACTATTAAAATTTATTCTATAAAAATTCTCAAAGACAATATTTTATTTACGATTTTAAATTGTTTTATATTTTTAAAACTCTTTAGACGATGAGGGTCCTACTTTTACTTGTGCCAATGTTCGATGCGGTTGGGAAACTGTCTGTATCATGAAACAAGTTCAATGTATTCGAGCTCCTTGTTATCCCGTTCCAACTTGTGTCCCCGCTGGGAGCGCATGAAAATTCAGGGAAATGCTCTTATTAAGATATTTGTAAATTGTACCCACTCTAAGAAGCGATTGAATTTCTTTGTCGTTTTCTCATTTTTATTTTAAACCTATGCTGTGTTTGAAAAAGTGTAATTTGATTAATTTGAATACTACAGCGATTTGATCATGTAAAAATAAATTGGCTAATATCTTAACGAGCAAAATCGGTTTCTATCATTTAGCGATTATAAAGCATATAATTATTATACTTTCAAATCAATATGCAATCTGGAAATAAGGGTCTAATATTATGAAACGATAATGCTAACTTTTTTAATTATGACTTTATTATCCAAAGGAAACGAGAGAGAAAAAATTCATACACGTTTAATTAG
Organism: Pogonognathellus flavescens; assembly: GCA_019776165.1. Taxonomy (NCBI): domain Eukaryota; kingdom Metazoa; phylum Arthropoda; class Collembola; order Entomobryomorpha; family Tomoceridae; genus Pogonognathellus; species Pogonognathellus flavescens. The sequence goes on from JABASD010002629.1 coordinate 10,164, forward strand.
TTGTTAGTCGACATTTTCAGTGGCAACCTCTATAGCTGAGGTTGTTTCACTTTCCTCATTTCCTGTAAATGCTGTGTTGTAACTTTCGTCCGATATCTCAGTTGTGCTCACCGTAGAACTAATTGTGGACGAAGGAGTTGCAGCTACAGTATCACTTTTGATATTATTACTTGAGTCTGATTTAGGCTCTCTCTCAATATCTTCAGGATCTTTGAAAGCTTCTTCGATTTTTGCCTTTTCTTCATTATCGATTTCAATGCCTTCGTTTTGAAGATACTTAGCAATGGCAGCTCTGTAAACATCGGGATATCTGTCCACTAAAATTTCATACCATTCGGAAATCCACTTTGTTTGTGTTTCAGTGCACAAATCGCATCGTCCAAGCAAAAGTCCTTTAGCACGGGCTACATCAAAGAAACAAAAATATCAGTAAAATTGATTGTGTCTCAAAAACTCAAAACATGTAAAATTCGTATGATTGTTGTTCTTACGCTTGGCCCATCTTCCAACAATGTCGCAAGGGCCATCAACTATAAACAAATCAATTCTTTAAATTATATGCCCATGTCGGATTTAAAATAATGTTATTGATTACTCCAGTAATAAAGTAGCAGTTGTTACTGTTTTTTTACTTATATAATTTTTTCACTTACAAATAATGCACTTGTACTGAAGCTTCATGAGTCTCTCGTTTTGTAAATATCCAGCTACATCTAAAGAATCGAGTTCTGTTTGAAGCTTTAAACGGTACTGAGTAGCTGGTGCCGATATAACAAATCCAAAACTAATAATTAAAAACACACACGTTAGCTTCATTGTGTCAATAAAATTATGTCAATGAGACTAATCTTTATCGAAGTGCTTTTGAAAGTTGAACTAAACTTTCCCAAATGCACAGCTTGCACGATTGAATATACGCCAAGTTACAACTGAGGTTTGCAATTGATGAACAAGTCAAAATATGTAGATAGCTACTACGTATTAGCTTTGCAAATCGTAAAAAAAGAATCTGCAGTAAAAGTAGAATTCCTAAACCCTTATGCAGGATGTAAGCATTTTCTTAGTTGTACTTATACTTTTAAATACTATACATATGCAAAAGTCTATCCTCCTGTGAATTTCGACTCAGGAATACCTGTACGTATAATACTACAGTTTGTGGGATGTGGGAGTGGTAAGCATGCGGGTACTGTAAACGTCATATTTTATCAGTATTATGTAAGTACTACATTTTCATTTCATTTTATTAATCTTTAATTCATTAAGGCGGATTTACAACTCTTGTTTAGAATTTTAATTACAACCTTTATGATGTTTGTGGCATATATCTGATCACAGACTTCATGTAGATGAAAGATTGTATCATAAATCATGTTTCAGCAAAAAACTGTAGCGTATGTACCAGAATAAGATCACGGAGCAAGTTTCAATGTCCATAAAGAACTATGAAAAGAAACGGGAATCGACTTAAAAAGTTGATGCCCTTACATTTACTGCGATGCTCTTAGACGATGTGAAATTATCAATATCAGATGAGATACTTACATAGTTTCTGAAATACAACTGGTATAATATGTATATAAAATAAAATAATTTTTTATTTGTACTGGGAATTATTTAGACTTTCCTCTGAATTCTTATCAATGCACAAACGTGATTTTTGATGAAACTATTACAACTAATTGTAACTTTGGATAGGTTTTCTCACCTTACTTCTATATACCCTTGAGAAATAATTATTGTTTATCTCTTTGTAGGGTGTTTGGAAACAGAGTTTTATGTTACCTCATTTCTCATTATCATTCTGCTATGCCAGCTGTATAGCAAGGTAATAATTTCTGCTCCACGTTTCTCTGGATAATGTATGTATTATGTACTAGGTAATGTTTCGATTAACCAGGCATCTACTGGCAGAAGTTTCCAAGTATTGGCTAAAACAGGTTTTGCTTATGTGAATTCCTGCAAATATCCCTTATATAACTTATCCCTTTTACTAACGAAATACGATTTCCCTTCTCAAGTTTGAATTTAGTATGTAATAAAATATACCTACTTAAATGTAGATATAAATAGTTATGCACTTTCTTAAATTTACCTATATAAAGTTTTTCTTCGTATAAATGATGATTTGTGTAATACAATGTCCAATAAAGTCATAGAAGAGTTTCATGTAATATACAACCGCTTATTGTCTATTCACTTCTCTTCCTTACCTTTGTTGTAGGAAGGTATAAAATCTAAGTCACACTTATGTAATAATATGGATTTCAGGAATGCTTTAGCTGTGGACAATGATTACCCCATTGTCTTGCACTAGTGGTACTTGAAGTGGAACATACACAAGATGAGCATCATTAAGAAGGCACAGTTCATTATTAATTATTTCTATTTCTAAATAGGTATTTGTATTATTTTCATGATGCCAAGTCACTAAAATACTAATAGCCCATTGTAATCAGAAATTTCTTCGCTAGTAATTAAAGAGGTCTGTATTAATACTAACAGCTTTTATAAACTCTACTCATATTGAATTAAGCATTTTTAAGTTTTTAACTAGGTATATTTCTGTAAATGTAAACTTGGATTAATAAAAATGCAATTTAGAGTTTATTTAGTGTCAATTTGATAGATGTTGTTTCATAAATCTTCTACAAATAGTCGCAACTTAGACAGATGTTTAGTAATAATTTTATAGTAATATTCGATACATGCAACTTAATACTCACTTACCCATGTATGAACCAGGAATTGAGACTGAAATCGGCTTAAAGGTACATGACTAACATGACTCATAGATCTTCAATATAATGTATATGTGATGATCACTATCCTATCGTATATTCTGGCATCGAAAGCAACCTTTACCAGATGTTTTGTTGCGTCAGGTTGCAAAGAACCGCAAATCCATTGTGACATAAATTATTTAACTCAAACCAGCAACATACCGGAGATTATTACACATTAAAACTATTTACAACCATATAATATTATTATTACACCACACTACTAATCAGACCAAGCTAGAAGCTACTGTGATAACACTTTAATTTAAGCCCTTCGGTTAAAAGTTTGTTAGCCAATTTTTCTACAATGTATGAAAAGGAGCGTGCGTAGATTTTTATGTATGTACGATGGTTCCTAGTTCCTATCTTGATACTTGTTGTCAATGTGAATATTACATGTATACTTTTCCCCAATTGGTGGATGCAAGGACGTACCTAGAATTCCGAAATCGGAAGGGGATGGGGTGCTTGAGTGCTTGAGGGATTTTTTTGGGGGGGAGTGTCAGTGGTAAAAATGACAATTGTCACATAATTAACCTTTATTCTCCCGCAACTGGGGGTTCAAGCCGGGTGAGCCAATAATATAGATACGTCGTTGGGTGGATGCCATTAATCTTCATTCCTTATGGAGTATAGTAATTTTTAGCTAGGTGCGATTATAGCAATAGCTTAACTATATAGGTAGTTTTAAGTTAGGCATTTTTGTATGCCAGCAGTAGATTAGATAGAACATGCATTTAAAGTTGTATAAAGTTGAATATTGAGAAATATTAAACATACAACAGAAGTCTTAGGAAACATTTAATTGAGTTTTAAGAAATCATTTTTATGCTGCCTACTAATGGGACTTGTAACATGCAATTGTTTATAGTATTTATGGTATACATACATTGTATATTTTGCACTTCTTCCTCCTCTACGATAACTTCTGCTTTTAAATAGTTGTCAATTCTTAATCTTCTTACAGCATTGACAAAATATGGTATTGGAATTGAAGATAATAATTCCAACTCCGCAGTAAAATCGTATGCACGAGTCATACACAAGGTTCATCCAAGACAATATAAATTTGTATATGTGTTTGTTATATTTATTTAAATATTCGGAAACCATCGTTTGATACGTTACTATCAGTTCTATATTCATCAGTTCATGTTTCAATAAGGCATATTAATCTTTGGCCACGTGTACCTTCATTATACAGATTATTTCGATTCCATACAACAATGACGTAGGTATTTACTTTCCTAACAAGGAGGAGATAGTTTTGGAAGTTTTGGTTGTGTGAGTAATAATATTACGTACCCTACCAATAAGTTAATAAGTAACTAATAGTTAAGTATTTTGTTAAGCCCTTTGATTGTTTACTGACAGAATGTGAGGTGGTTCGCTCGCCAGAGACATACCATTACAATAACTGAGGTCAGAGTCCATCTCAAGTTATACCAAATACTGTACTAGTAAAAGTATTAGTTACTCATAAGATAAGAAAGTCAAACAATACTAGGTTATGGTTGTATTCAGAGCAAGTGTCTACGTATCAGTAATTGTAATTTTTATTTCGATTGTTCAGTTTAGTTAAGTTTTTTTAGCCATTGTCACTAGCTAAGGTCTGCAATATGTTTTTCACTAGACAATGGTGCATCTTAATAACATTTGCACTTTCATACATTTTTTGTGCTTGCGTGTTTTCTATTCAGGCACCTTTTTATCCAGCAGAGGTATCCTATTAATCCTATAATGTTCCTTTGTAGATTTACAATTTATGTGTTTACATTTTTAAAAACCTTGAACGGAATGCATAATTCTGAGACAATATTTTACAGGCAGAGAAGAAAGGTGCCACTCCTACAGAATATGGACTTGTATTTGGAATTTACAACTTGGGACTTTTCCTGCTTTCTCCAGTATTTGGAAAATATGTAAGCACAGGGCACAGATAAATTATATCCTACCGCAACATACTTACATTAAATTAATCGTCAATAATTCCAGTACAGAGAATTTTTGCAGCAATCATTTTATGTCTTCTGCAATAAATCTAACTTTTTCCAGATGGGGAAATTGGGTCCAAAATTTGTTTTCACCACAGGAATATTGGTCGTAGCAATAAGTGCATTTTTGTTTGGGTGAGGTTCTTTTAATTATTTTATAGGCAATAGTAATACTCATTAATGTTCACATAATATTAGTCAATGTCAATAACATAGGTACATGAATAATATGAAATGAATACGATGTATCGCACATATCTAACTCGTGTCGTATCATCTGCGTCACAAACATTTAAGGGTCAAAATTTTTAATCACACAGATTTCTTGAGAAGGTGGAAGGGCACACCCTTTTCATAACCTTATCCTTCATCCTCCGAATTATGGAGTCCATTGGGTCAGCGGGTTTCGTTACTGCATCATTTACAATAATCGCATGCGAATTTCCAAACTCTGTGGCTACAACATTTGTAAATAAATTAACAAAAATGCAACTATCTTTAAATGCCTGTATTATATAATGCCACAATAATATGAAGATTTGATATTTTATGGTTTACTACTTACTAGGCTTCTTTAGAAACCGTTTGGGGAATCGGGCTGATAATTGGACCCACCTTGGGTATGAAATTTTTCATTTCATCATGATAGCTATAATTAGTTTTGCCAAGAAATTGTTGTTATTAATGTAAATTCTTTGTTTCGCACTTTAGGAGGAGCCTTGTTTCAAGTACTGTTTTCTTACATATCTCATCACATGTATTTCTTTCATGTTTCAGACAATTAATGTAACTATTCGGAAAATGCATACAGTTAGGTGGTTTTGTTGCTCCGTTTGTGACAATCGGGATTTCGCTGTTCATAACATCGTTTCTAACATGCCTTCTACTTCCTACTACAAGAGATTGCAAAATTACCGATGAAGATGGAAATGAGCTGGAAGGTTTAAGTGTTTTAAAAATAATGCACTTACCTGCGGTGGCACTTTCCGCAGCAAGCATTTGGATGGGAACAGCTAACCAGGGTTTTCTTGGTGCAACACTGGAACCGCTTATTAGACAGGTTCTCCCTAAAATATATTTCTTTCTACTTATCTGCATTAAATAAATTAATATACATTTTTTCTAAATATAACGATTTTTGTCTCTATTTTCAGTTCAATTTTACACCACTGCAGATTGGACTCGTTTTTGTTATTGTAAAAAAGCTGCTACTTATAATCTTAATAATTTGTCTAGCAATCTGATAGTATTGAATTTAAACTTTATTAGCAATTTACTGAGACAATTAATGAATTAAAATTTAAATAGAACGGGATAGCTTATGGAATATCAGCCCCGCTATGGGGACTTGTCTGTGATAAGCTGCAACATCCTAAATATGTGGTAGTATGGGGTGCTGTTCTAAACTTTTTGTCATTTATAATCATTGGACCCATCTCTTTCATGCCATTTGACACGTAGGTGAATTTTTAAGCATCAATTTTATTAATAGTAAATTCCTATAGGTAAAGCTACTTTATTTGTTTGCAGAATATTTTGGGTTACATGTACTGGGCTGGTCATACTTGGGATTGGCTTAGGAGCTGTACAAGTCTCCGGTTTTATATTGGCTCTCCGTGCCTGTATGTAAGTGGTAGAAATAGAACATGAGATGTGAAAAACATATTTTACCTCAAAAACAAAAAAACTAAACTGGATCAGTACTACAGTACTGCCAAATCTAGGTGCAAATGCATATACTGTAGAAATAAGCATTTATTTATTTAATCTGTAATTTTTATGCATTTTCACAGAGAAAACGGATTTCCGGACAATGTTCAAACTTATGCCGTTGTTTCGGCGATGTGGTCATCAATGTTGGCTTTAGGAATGTTTGTCGGACCATCTGTGGGTTTTTAAAATTATTGTTATCCATTAAAAAACTATCCAAGGGCAATTCTGAGTAAGTCAATATTATTTGTCTCTTTCAGTTGGGAGGATTTCTTTTGGAACATGTTGGTTTCCGTGTAGCATCATGGTACCCGTTGTCCATGTCAGTTTTACTGGTAACGTAACAGACATTTTTTGGCATAAAATTTTTGCTCTTTACAAGTAATAATAAATATATTGATTTGCAGATTTTCTGGTCTATTGCATATGTATTTATGAGTCAGCAGGAGAAACAGGAAGAAGAAAAAATGGATTTGTTGGATTCAGATGAAGTGGATATTCCTGATGTCAAAATAAGAAGCACCTACGGTTCCTTGGAAGACTAGTCTCTTTCGGTTTACTTTCGGCAATAATATTATATCTTCCCAGTAGATGTTTCGACTATTCTGTGAATAGCAAAGGAAAAGAAATTACAGTTGAAAGATGTATCAGGACGCAGAACTTATTATCAGTTAATTACTTCGGATATTTAAACATACTTATTTTATTATCATTAATGAATTTTACTACTTTTGTTTCAGTTTTATCTGTATTGCAGTCGATCACACTAGCTGTAATACTGTTGGTGTTGGATATTAAAAAACCAATTTATAAGAAATTGTCCATAAATAAATAAAGCACAACAATATATTCGAGAACTTACATTCAATTCCAGTCTCATGATAACCATGTTTTTATGTGCATAATGCATATTATGTTTATAATGTGAATTTAAGGTTGTGTTGCTTGCTGAGTACCAAGTGGGGCATTGCGACCCATACTCATTCTACGTGTGTTTATGTATTCTGTGTGCCCTAATTTTCAGGGTCAAAAATTATTATAATTTCGAAGACGTCGGCAACTTGGAAGATGACCCAAATACATAATTTTAAACTTAACTGATGTCTAAATATCTACAAATATGTATTGTTGAAGAATTTGAAAAATTCGACGAAAAACTCTGGACAGTAATTGTAGAATGGCATTCAGCCTACTGACTGAGCCTACATAAGACGGGTACGTACCGAAATGTACGCGGTACCCAAAAACATCCTTAAACGATACTAGAAATGATTGGGATGATTACTACAACTAATTGTAAGTACAGCACTTAAAGGCTTGGTAAAATCAAATATTATTATTTGTTTAACAAATGCTAGATTCGAAAGTTTTATTCGTGGCTTTAAGAGATTATGTATTCATTCGTATGTCATTAAGCACAGTTACAGACAGGCTTTTTCTAACCATGTAAAAGTCCATAAAGGTTTAAAAGTGCCAAAAGGTTCCAAATTCCCTTTGGAATCGTCTTTAAATAATTTGCATTTGATTTGCCAGGGGTCTCATCACCATTTGTGTAATAATCATCATAGTTGTGATGTTCCTGTGCTACCGCTTTTATCGGCTTCTTGGTTGTTGCTTGTGTTCGTCTACGACTAGATGAAGCACGAGTGGGTACTGCTGTAGTGCTTCGTGAATCTGGGGCCCATACATCACTTTTGTTAGAATTCGGTTGACCTACACACACAAAAACTATCATTGAATTATACTTATAAAAACACATAGAATTATACTTCTTCCTACAGCTACACCCACGTATAATAATATATTTATTAATACAGAGAGAATTGTTAATAATTTCCGCAAAGTTAACGAATTATAGGTAAGTCATATCTCTGGCAGGGTTGACCGGTTGACAATTAAAGACACCTAGAAGATTTACTTACGATTCTGCGTATTTGACAATTCATGGACAGTTGGGTCTGGGTGTAATAAATAGTAAAATTCGTTCAAACATGGAATACATGGCAAATAACTCTATGCAAGATATTATATCTGTACTATTTAAATCCAAGAGTTATGGCTTAACTTACCACAAGTTATGCTGTCCTCGTCACTGATTTCAATAATAACATAGTGAAACAAAACGAAGCATCAATAGAGCAGTTCATTAATAGATTTTATATAAGAAGTAAAATGTTATTTCTAGAAGGCAACAATTAAAAATACCTTCCATCTGCGCAGTTATTGATTTGATTGCATTTGCTGGATGTTGAAATACATTTCTGCTTGTTACGACACTGAAATCGATCGGGTGGACAAGTGTAATTTCCTGTTTTACAGTAATACATAATAAATATGATAGCTTGTGTTTAATCCAAATTTTAGAAAGAGAAATAAGTAGTTCGTATAGAATTAATATTATTTTGCTTACGACATAGTTCAACAGCTTCGTCACTACGATCCGGGCAGTCACTGGATCACAATTACATACAAATAGCTATTAGTTATACAGTTTTACATGAAGTAAGTATAAAATGGGCAAGAAAAAGAGTTTGCATAAAAATTAACGCTTACTTATCGCCATCACATCTATAGTCTGTAAAACAAGCATTACATAATAATTTTAACTCATTTAAAGCATAAATCAAATAATCTTTCTTTAGTAAGGCAAGAATAAAATAATATATATATAAATTAAGTTTCCACGTGCCTTGATTAATGCATTTCAGTTTATTTGCACAATGAAATCGTCCAATCCCACATGTATGATTACCTGCACAATAATACAAGAGAAATAAACTGACTTAAAATCTTAAACCAAAATTTAAGGTCTACATTGAGGTCTACACTATTAATGCAACTTACGACATAGAGCTGGCAATTCATCAGATTCGTCATCACAATCCCTATTGACACAACATAATGCTTCAAAGCGAACAATTTAATGTTTCGTATAGGCAATTGAATGAAGATATGAAATAATTAAGTTATTCAACTGTCTCACCCGTCCCCATCACAGAGGAATGAATTTTGAATGCATTTCCGCTTACTGTGACAAAGAAATTGGCTTGTGGATGGGCATGAAGTCAGAGCGTGTGTTGCTACAACAAAGGCATTGGAATATTATACTGGAGAATTCGAACTATCATAAAACTTACTCGGGATATTATAATTACTAATGCTAACTACTATGATACAGCTTATTAGAGAATAAGGAAGTTTTTACCACACAATGTAGCGTCTTCATCACTACCATCAGAACAGTCTCCGTCTCTAAGTTTCAAGATTGTTATAAAAGAAATATGTATTACCTAAGTATAATCGTATTTATTGATGAACTAACGATAAGGTAATCGGGTTATTCTAGTATAATTAAATGGATATTTTGTATACCTAAGTATAGAAAGTGATTAAAAAGGAGACAAAATAGAAACCTGTCGCATTTGTGAGCATTCGGAATACACTTTCCTGAAGAAACACATCGGAACTGTGATCCAGAGCAATTTCGATTTGCTGAAAACAACGATTCAAAATAGTTCAACTTAAAAATTTATCTCTTGTTTTGCCTATGAATTTTTCAATATGAATAGTTATGTCTATGTATTTGATAGTTGATACTATAAGTTGATCGGTTACCTTAAAATGCTACTTACATTTAAGCAATTTTCTATAGCCTTGCCTGTGCTCCAAATTTTTTTCGAAACACTTCAATTTTATAAAGATATAGATGCTAGCAATAGCTTGCTACATAAAATTACAGATCTAGGTCTTTTAGGTCATATATGAAATAGAATTATTCATACCACAAATTTTTGTGTCTTCATCAGATCTGTCAGCACAGTTAGCAAATCCATCACAGACAGTTCTATGGAGAATACATTGTTTTTCATCAGCACATTTAACTTTATCGGCTGTGCATTTGTGAGTTACTATACCCGAAAAAATAAAAACGCTTTCAGTTTACAATCAATTCATTTCACTATTGTCTTTTTTGTAAACGACTATACATGTTTTTAATGATCTTAATGCATTTGTTAAAAACTTACAACAATAGTCAGGGTCTTCGTCCGATCCGTCTCCTACATTAGAGAAAATAATAATATTATTTACCCACAGAAATTATTGTTCAATGCAAAATAAATAGCTCTATTAAACGAATTTTATTTCCTTTATCTTTAAGCACTTACCACAATTGGGACTTCCATCGCAAAGAGTAGTAAGCATGACACACTTTGATTTATCGATACATTGAAAACGACCGAACGGACAGACGAAAGATTCGTTTCCTATACAATGTAAAATTTGTAAATCAGAGACTACACGTAAAATTCTATGTAATAATTTGGACTGTAAAATTAAACTTATTATGGAAAATGGAGAAGTGTCTTTAACTGCAAATAGAGAAATTTTCATCCGAACCATCAGCCTAAATTTATAAAAATCAAATGTTTGTGCATTAGTATCATAGTATCAACATTAGAAGTAATTCAAATGTACTTTACGTATGTGTATACAGTATACATATTATATCATAGAATGTGTGTATAAAAGGTTAATAAAATTACACAGTCTTGATCACCGTCGCATCTGTAATCTAAACAGAAATAGAATTCAGTAAAATAATTGTCTCTCAAAAAACTGTCCTGTACAGAGGTGAAATTATTTTCCAAGAAATATTATGGACCTTTATTTATACACTTCAAGCGATTGGCACACATAAATTTTCCTTTGGATTCAATACATTGATTTGTTGTTGCTGAAAAGACAAAGACTAACATAAGCAAAGTTGATTAATGTTATTATACTTTTAAAAATAAATCATTCAAGAGCGTGGCCAGGATTCTTAATGGAGGCGAGGGGGAATGCTAGATATAAGATGATTTGATATGTACAGGAGAATAATATGTAAAATTGCAACTTGTGTATTACTGACTTACTGCAATTCACCTCGTCGGAACCATCTGGACAATCTAAATATAAAATATTATTTCATTAATATGATTTCACTATATGATATTTTAGGTATCTATTTCTAAAAACAGATTACCGTTGTCTGCGTCGCATGTGTAATGTATGAGGATACACTTGCCAGTACTTCTGCATTTAAAGTAGTTGGATGGACACGTTGATTCAACTGCAGCATAAAATTTTTGGAGTTAATTAGTAAAGAGAAATTATTTAAATCCCAAAAATGAAAAAATGAAAAAAAAACTCTTAAATAAGCAATTGATGAAAACGTACGACACATAGACTCATCTTCGTCACTGTTGTCCCCTATAAATAACATGAATAATAACGAACAAGCTCTAAAATTTACTGCAAACTTTTTTTAATAGATATTTCGAAATTGAACAATACGTATTTTACCACAGTCGTTGACTCCATTACATTTGGATAAATTGTGTATGCATTTTAAATTGTTTTTGCACTTGAACTGATGTTCCATGCATGTGTAACTGGCTGCAAAAATGTAATTGGGACATTAGAAGTATGTAATAATTTTAGGAAATATTTTATTTTACATTCTGCCACTTACCACACATTACTGGATCTTCATCAGATAAATCTCCTGTTTTTCAAAAACAATTATTTAAACAATTTTGTTTTAGATGCGTTTGGTGTGGCAAGAAAAGCAGTAAATAAATATTATTATATTTGTAGTGAAATGTAAGCATAATAGTGTTTTTGTACCGCAATCATTGTCAGAATCGCATCGGAATTGTGGCAGAATGCATTTCGTTTTGCTTTTACACGCAAATTTCCAACTAGGGCACGTAAAATTAACTGCAAAATGTTCATAATATTGTATTCAGTTATAATCTAAAATCACTAAAATTCATACAATTCAATATATTTGCTATGATTATCATTATACCGCAAACGTTGTCAGCTTCGTCACTATTATCTGTTACAAGAATCATTATAGATTAGTCAAACGAATCGAGGGAATTGTATCAAAGTACTAATAAAAAAGGATTTTTTTTCAAAAGTTACGGCAATTACATTAAAATATACATAGTTTCGTTAAGACTCATTTATTGACAACTTACCCAAACATGAAGGAATTCCGTCACAAGTATCATTTGCCACTGTTAATTAGAAAACGAATTTCAATCAAGGGCGTATATAGGATTAGGAAATGAGGGAACGCAACGCGACATCTCACAGATCACCACCGTAGGAAATGGACTTCATACGGTGATGCTGGTGATCTGTGGCGATATCTGGGAAGCCCTCACATACAAAAAGAGCTTATTTGTGGCCTTCGGCCAAATAAGCCATAGAAAAATATTTTAGGAATATGGGGGTAGGCGCCCCGCCCTAAATACGTCATTGATTTCAATATTAGTTAAAATTCTTATGTAAACTGCCATTTTTTGGGTACAAATTACAATTATATACGTTAACACAGACTTTACATTTATTTATATTTTTCTCCCTTATTAGGTAATTCGTAATTGTCAAAAACATCCTGGATTAGTTTATTAATAGCGGAGCTATTTATTTTATTTTATGATGTATAGGACTTTGTACAGTTGGTTGGTACCCATAAAGGTACATTATATACTTACATAATCGAAATCTTACCAACACATCTTTGATGATAAAGGCAGCTAAAATGGCTTTCAGGGCAAGAATGGGTTTTGTTTATTTGAAACTTCGTAACTGTTGATGGGTCTGTGCTACTGTCTGAAGAAGAACAATTAACTCCTAGATCGTAAAAATGTGGGAGAAAAACCAGACAGAAGAAAATATATATAAAAGTACGACCAATATAGCAATATTCCATGATAAGAAATAAAACTAATAAATTATTGAGAGCAAATCTTTAATGAGTAATGAAATGAGTGCTCTTAAGAATGAGACAAGAACGAATAATTAGCAATTTGCAATGTGAGATTGTTATATGCAAATAAAATATTATTACACTTGTCGTCCCATGTTTTAGGAGTCTGACCCATGCATGCATGCAATTTAAGTGTGAAGAGTAAAGACATAAAGAAAAGACTCATGACAGCAGTTTCAGAATATTTGTTATTGTTACATAATAATGCCGATGTTATAGGCTTCTTGTTTCTCTGTCTTCGTTCTTCATACTTTACAATAAAGCCATGTCAGTAATTAAGTTGGGTCATGCTCGTGGCTTCATATTATATTGTGATCATTTGTATTGTAATTGTATGTGAAGAGAGACACTAGTATCTCTGATATTAGTGTATTTATAGTAGTTGGCTATGTCTACGCTACCACGTACGGATTTTATGGTAAAATATAATGAACTAAAATGTCAGACAACTTAGTAAGTTAAGTAAGTCAAACGTACCATTATTCGCACATTAAAGTTTATAGTCGACAACGGATATTGAAGTCTGAACTGCAGTATAATTCTATAATGGGTCATTAAGATTATCTAACACTAGTAACTCGTACGCTTAATATTAAGATTTGCTTATTTCTGGTTCTGCAGATCTGAATTTGCAAGAGGAGCCCATTTAGGCATATACAAATTGTATTACTTTTTTGTAAGATGATGCTTGCTAAACAAGCCATCCATGCACAGATATCACATTTCCTCTTTTCAAAGGACAACAGTCAAAATCAGTTTTTACTTGACAATTATCAATGTATACTTGCGTTTCATTTCTTCTGGCCAAAATTCTTTCCTTTCTACACGATGCCACTTTAAGTTTGAAAATGACATGTTAGTTAGAATTTCAAGTAGGATTTGTAAATTGTAATCGTACGAACAATGTGCAATGATACGACTATTAGATTAGGCTATAATTTAGAAAAGTTTTTTCTTTGCCAGCCCAGCAAGTAACGTATTTCCGATCTCTACTTCCTTGATCTTTGTATATCTTTGCACACGTTGCGACAGGAAGTTATGCAAATGTACATAATATTATTACAACTGAAAACATTTTATTTGGTTGAACTATTCGGTGCTTGTATATGTATTTAGCAAATAACAAAAGTATATATAGAGACTGCAGTGCAGTATTTTGCTATGAGGTATAATATGGTATATATTTAATAAATCTCTTTACATTTATATCGAATCCGGGGTATTCATTGCCATTTATGTTCCATCAATCAATCGATAATTTTAGGATGTACCATATCAAATCATTTTTCAAGTGAACATTGTAAAGTAACAAACTTTAGCTTCTGTTACACTAACTAGTATTGGCAGCATACATTGGTGTAACTAGGATTTTGAAATTGAGGCGATGGAGCTCACCAGGATCAAGCTCGGTGAGCTTATACTTAGCACACTTAGTAGATATGCCCCTGAACCAGCACTAGCACTTTTTCATAGGAACCTGGAGTCCTAAATAAAATATTTGAACTATTTTTATATTATATGATATATAAAAACAGATTTTTTGGGAAAACGTAAAGCAAGCAAGGTTCCATTTCTTCCGGATGAAATTAAATGTGTCAATTTTATCCATCCAGTGGATGAAATGGACGAAATGGATGAAATTATTGGGGGACCGGGAAATTTCAAACATGCGCATCAACA